>VWZT01002072.1:6969-22702 GCA_013397055.1 Pachycephala philippinensis
GGCCCGGCGCCCCGGGGACAGCCCCTCCAAGGCGTTTGGGGTGCAGCACATCGGGGATACCCACCCGGGGGGTGTTTGGTACCCACCGCACGGGGAACAATCATCTCAAGCGCCTGCGACCCCCTGCCCTGGGAACAGCCACCCCAGGAGTTTGGGGAGCATCAACATCACATCACACACGGCCCCCTCACCCACCGCAGCCTCCCCTGGCCCAGCGCTGGGCTCTGGGGGCACACACTGTGCTGTCCTCGCTGACCCTGCTTGCCCTCCTTGACTCGGAGGTGTCCCAGGGATGCCACACTCCTGCAGGCAGCCCGAGGCCACGGCTGTGCCCTGAGCGAGACCGGAGGTGGGATGCAGCTCCCAGACCTGCTCCGAGCACAGAGAGCAGCTCATGTCCCAGCCATCACCCACACAGGACATGGAGGGGCTGCCCTGAGCCCCCCACACCACAGGCACAGAGCGGGGGACACACACTCCTGTGGCTTTGTCTTGCTTGGGAGCTCACGCCCCGGACTGCAGCCAACAGCCTCCCTCCAGCCTCGGTTTGTAACTGAGCAAGAGCCTGGAGGAGGGAGAATAAAAGCAAATCTGTCTGGCTCCAGCCCCCTCGTCACTCTTTCAGAAAATCAGAGCAGCATATGGGAGTATTTGCCCCTTTCCCCAGAGATGGAGCCGACCAGATGACAGGCTGTGAGCATGTGTTAGTCCCACCAACGCTCACTCCAGCCAGCTTCCCATTAAGGGCAGCAGTTGCTCCAGACCCAAATGTTAGCAGTTTTCAATTAGCAAATGGCAGAGGAGAGGGATTCCTGGGGGACACGCTGAGCAAGTCGAGCTCTATCACTTGTCACTCAAGGAGCTCACGTTACCCTTCTCCAAGAGAGGCTCTGCTTAAAATAAAACCCTGCAGCAGCCCGGGGGGAGGCAGCCTGCTCGCTGCCGGAGCTGCCAGGGAGGGGATGGGTGGCTCATTTCTGGGGTTACCCTGAGGGTTGGCAGGTTGTTCAGAGCTGCACTGGGGCTCCCAAATATCAGGGAACCTTGTACGGGGGTACACTGAGCATGAGCTGCCATCAGCAGGGGGTTTTCCAAGAGAACGTGAGCCGCTGCTCGGATGATGGAGAGCGCTGAGCTAAACTTTAACCAGTTCCCAGTGATACTGGAGACCCGACAGGTAAAAACAAGTGACAGTGGGCAGCTGTACAGGGAGCAGTGGGGAGGAACAGGCACCTTGAGCTGGGGTTGAGGTGCTCCCCGGCTGGGTTTGCTCAGGGCTGTGGCCTCCCCAGGGCAGGATCTCCCAGCATGGTCCAGCTGGTTCTGCCACTCTGTGCCAGCACAGCCCAGAGCCAGGCTGTCTCCAACAAGAGATAGGCACTACCCAGACACTGTCCCCGACACGCTGTGACCTGGCCCCGGCTAAAAACTCTCCCCGGACACCACCATGGGACAAGGTTCAGGCCAAAAGGACAGGTCCTTGGTATCCTGGGGGGTGATGGGACTCCAAAGACAGGACACATCAGTGCTGTAAACACAGGCAGCCTGTGCCTCCGATGACAGCCATGAAACAGCCGACTTTTATCATTATTTACTGCTTCTCTTTGATGTTTTTAAAATTATTCTTCCCTAACCTCACTGAAGAGCATCTCTGCTAATTAGCCAGGAGCTGACAAAGCCATCAGAAGGTGCTGGCTGTGCCGGCAGGGCGGCTGGGAGGTGTCAGACCCTGCAAACAAAGATCCCTCCTTTTCCCCTCTCCCTAAGCAAAGCCCTCCCCGCACTCAACATCACAGCCAGGCATTTGTCTCACACAAAGGCGACACTCAGGGCAATTCCCTTTGTGGAGGTGATATGTTCCCTGTCCCCCATGACGGGTCACTTCTTGAACCCATCTGGGCTCGGAGAGGCCTCTTGTCCTCTTCCCCAGCCTCTCCCTGCTGTTCCATCCCTCCGCCTTGTATTTAGCTTAAACTGGAGGGACAGAAAACCGACGCTCCGGCTTCTAAAGAAGTTAAGGTGGAGCCTTTCGCCCCGGGGAAAGGAGTGGGGAGAGTCCTCTCCCGGCTTCTGGGGCCTCGTGCCCAGGGAGGGCAGGGGTTAGGGATCGAGGCAGACGGACAGAGGGACAGCAGCCGCACCTCCTGCCAAAAGCCTCGTGGGAATGAGGATACGACCTCGACAGAGGTGCTGGAATCAAAACAAATCAGCTCCGCGATCAGCAGGCGGTTTGGGCTGTTTCCTGCTACAGTAATGGCCCCAAGTCAGCAGGATCTTATTTGGAACAGGGACAGCCTTTCCCTGGGTGACAATGGCTAGAGGGGACCCGCACCAGGATGCACAAGCGGGGACCAGGCAGCCGCATCCCACATCACCTCCCCTTCCCGCTCCTCAGCAGGAAGAGCCGCGGGGACAGCGATCCACCACCAGCTCCACAGAACACAGGAACAAAACAAGGATAAAGGGAGAAGCCCTGAGACCTGCAGATTTCACCGGGAGCTTCTGCAGGGAAACAAAGCAGCAGACGTGAGGAATGCAAGTGGCCTATTTGCCCGGGCTGCTCTCTGCCTCCGGCAGCGCGGACATGCCTCGGCTTGTCGTTCCAGGAGCTTTTGTTGCTCGGGGCTGGGGGCCTCTTTGTTTCCTTTACCCTTTCGCCAGGCTTGGTCACAGCCCGGTATTAAATTATTCAAATGATCTCGCTGGGCTTCACAGCTGAACTCGTGTGTGGAGAGCCCGGGCTGTGAAATCCCGAGGGTTCCAGCCCTCGCCGGAGCCCCTGGCCCAGGACAAAGGGCGCTGGTCCACGCTGGTTTCCCCAGTCTGGAGCAAAAGATCCCAATATTCAAGCTGGTGACACCTCCAGTCCCAGCACTGCAGTGCAAAGGTGTCATTAAGCCATAAAAACATCCACCTAACACCAGCACACTGATAGAATGAGGGGGGGCTGCACCCCTGGATTTGGCAGCCCAGATGGAGCAGGAAGAGCTTGGCTCCTGAAGAAGTGGCATTTTGGTGCCACCACTGATGAGACAAAGGGTGTCAGACCTCTGTCCTGCGTGCTGCTGTCCCAGGAGGCTGCAGGAGGAACACCAGCCCCTTCCTATGGGATGTGTCTGAATGTGGTGTGGGGCGAGGGGAGCCCTGAGAGCTCTGCACAACACAGGCAAGAGAAATCTGATGCTGGAAGGAGCTGGAGCTGCTGCCAGCTCCACACAGGGAGGAGAAGCAGCAGCCCAGAGGGGCTTTGAGGCAATTGAACCCAGCCCTGCAATCACGCTGGTGCCCAGGTTGGTCTGGGAGGGGAAAGCACCTTCCCCAACACCGGGCTGAGCCATCCCTGTAACCTGCAGCACAGGAAAGTGCCAAAGGACTGGCAAAACCTTTGAATTCCAGCCGGCTTCCTGGGATAGCAGGGTGTAACCAGCTGAAAAGGCAGCTCCACAAGAAACAAAAAAGGCAGGGAAAAACCCATGCACCCACCCTGCCAGGAGCCAAACAGGGAGGCTGTGTCTGCAGCCAGGGCTGCACACGCCTCTCCCGGCCGGACGGGACCTGCTCCCTTCCCCAGCCGGAGCCTGGGAGGCGAGGGAAGAAAGGGCAGGAGACCTGCAGAAATTCATTACCTTCCACATGACAGAGGGATCAGTTGGCTTTTACCAGAGCCCGTCGAGGTTTCCCTCATTGAAAACAGGAAAGAATCACAAAAATAATTAGAGAGATTTCATCTCAGCCGGCTTATGAAAGCACCGACTTTATACACAACAGATTGGCAACAGCACAAAGATGGATGTGAAAGGCAAGAGCATTTGCAATGTCAGACAGATCAGAGACAGAAGCTCATCAAAAAATGGCCCAGGGCACATGTAAGTTAAAAAAAGAAAAGAAGAGGAAAAAAATAAAGGAAAGGAAACGACCCTTCTGGAGACAAAAAAACGTGACTCCTGTCCATAACACATGGATGTGCCCCTCCTGCCCACGAAGATCCCTGGTGAAAACTCATCAGCTCCCTGGAAATATCTGGGTTAAAAAACTTCAAGTACTGACAATTGCTGGCTGTGTTTTGCTGCCTTTCCCAGCTCAGCTGGGAGCCAGTGAGCCGGTCAGCAGCAGGACTGAGGGGCCTGAGGACAAATGTCAGCTGGAGGATCCTCCAGCGAGCTCCTGGGGTCAGGGAGGCTGTAATTGGAAAGCTCCAGGCAGCATTTTGGGAGAGCTGTGCAGCACAGGGAGGCTGCTCGTGCAGAGCTCGGCCAGCCATGCAGGCAGGACCCTCCAAAGTGTGCTCAATAAGTGGGTGAAACGTTTTAGGGGGGGATGGGAAAGGACAGACTTCTCTAATTAGCAAAGAGGTTTGCATTTAGTCACCCAGCACAGCGCCTGGGGCCCTGACTCCAGACGCTGCTGTGCAAAGGCTGACAGCTCTCTCAGACACGGAGCTGTCAGCCTGGGCTTTGTAACCAGAAACAGTTTCCACAGAGGAAAACAACCTCTGTGCTCCTCCTTCCACACAGGCACTTCCAGCAGAGAGGGGAAGAGCCACGGTGTGACCCCCTGAAGGCAGCACCGGAGCTCTGGGGATGTCCACCCCATGGCATGTCCAGGGCAGGGGCTCTCAGGCACTGGAGGTTCACAGTGACATTTCAGTAATAGAGACCAGTTCTGGTTCCTTGGGAACCATCGTTAGGAACTCTCTATTTCCACACTGCTGCCTTCGGAGTGCAACTGAGGAGCTCTGGAGCCTGGAGTGTGTCTGAGCCAGGCCACCGTGGGCAGCAGGAAGAGCAGGATGTGGCTGCTCTCACTCACTGGGAAGGCGACTCCTCCACGGCAGCTGAAACACAAAGGGTAAAGACCAAGATTTAGCTGGAAGCCCCACCTTGATGAAGCTAAAAGAACTGTTCTGTCCCTGATACCCAACAGAGGGGCACCACAATCCCTGTCCCCTTCCCTACAGGAAGCCACTGCAAGACCTCAGTAGTGGCACAAGTGAGGCAACGCCCAGCACACAGAGCCCAAGCAGGACGAAATGCAGTCTCTTGAGGCTTGTGCTCTCCTCCTCCTCCTCCTCTCCAGCCTGACTTCTCCCAGTAATTCTGTGTTTGCAGTGGGATTGAGAGAAGGGTGCAGCAGCAGCTCATGATAACCTGGGCAGCAGCCCAAGCCAGTGAAAAGCAGAGTTGGCCCCACAGGAGGAGCAGAACAGCCGCCCCAAAGGTGGAGCACGGCTCGCCTGTGCCAGCACCCTCCCGGGCCAGATCACAGCCAGAGCTGACAGCAGCAATGACATCACATGTGTCACCGGATCTCGTGTTCTCGCTGGAGAAATTTCCAGGCAGATTGAGCTGTGTGAAAGCCCAAAGTCAGATCTCAGCTCTTTACAGAGCTCTTGATGCTTTTTTGCATGCTGGTTGCTGAGGGGTGCCAGGGCAGGCGAGACTGCTGCCCTCACACCGCTGAGCTTGCACTCCCAGTACTGGAACAGGACAAAGTTTCGGCCAGTTGGACAGCAGTGGGGCTACACACTCAGTCCCTGCTCTTACAGTGCTGCAGGTGGGAGCCCACAAACCAGCTGCCACAGAGTGCAGGGCGACTCCCGCAGCGGAAAGGGAGAGCAGCCTGCAGTCTTCCTGCAGAGACAAAACCCTTTTACTCCCATGACAAATGCCCTACTTGTTCCCAAGCCTGGGGACTTGGCCATTCCCCGTCCCCTTCACGTGGCAGCACACATCACATGAGAGCTGGGCACTTGCAGGGGAGGAACGGGAGCCAGGGCCGATTCCACTGTGCCGGGGCTGTCAGCCGGGCCTCCTCCCCTCCGGGCTGTAATTAGCCTCCTTGAAGTGGGCTGGGACTGGAATCCCTCAGCCCAGGCTGAGGCCATAATCAGCCCAGCAGAGGAGGAAGAAAGGCCCCTGCAGCAGTCTGGGCCAGGCTCCCGTTGTACATCCAGGCAACGGAAGGGCAGGTCACGCCACGGGCACGTTTTAACCGCGCCGCGATGCTGCCTTTGGCCCGAGCAGAGAGGAACCACAAAACCATCACTATCTTTTCCAAACCACAATGGAAAGGCAGCAGCCAAAATGACGCCTCAAATCTCAGCTTCTATTTCAGCAGCATCAATTAGAGAGCTGCTCTTTTTGGATACTCTCTGGACCACTGGCACGCCAGCTCCCCGCAGGCCGCAGCTTGGCCAGCCTACCTGTCTGGGAGTGCACGTGACAGCCTCTGCCATCCCTTTGCTCCCCTGGCCCAGCAGGAGAGGCAGTGTCACAAAGCTGAAGAGCAGAAGGGGAATTATTTTGGGCTTGAAGTTATTTCCATTCATCTACAACTCGAGAAGGACTGGAATAACACAGAGCTTACGTGCCAGGGTTACTCGGCACAGCTCCGGTCACAAGGCATTGTGTCTGGCTAGGCCCTCATGGCAGGAATCACAGAGACAAAGCCTTTACTCACGCTTTACTGCCAGCAGTGTGTTCCCGTGGCAGCAGGCTACTGAGGTCACCAGGTATGGGTGTGTCTCCTCCAGCTGCACTGGCCTCGGCACTCCTGTTTCCTCATCCTTCCTGCCCAGGCGTCCCCTGGCTCCTTTCCCCCACGTGCACACCTCACCATCTGCAGAGGGGTGTAAACACCTCGCTGCACACCTCCTTGGCCTCAGCAGAGGCAGAGGCCAGCCAGGGCCTGCTGCAGCCCAGGACACGGGGGCTTCAGCCTCACCTGCTCCGATGGCCACAGTGAAGGCATCCCCACAAGCCACCACGGTGACCTTCATCGTCTCCAGCCCCACAACCAGGTGGGGCACGCGGCTGTTGCGGCAGGAGTTGGTGCCCAGCTGCCCGTGCTGGTTGCTCCCAAAGGTGTAACAGTGGCCAGAGGCTGACAGCAGAGAGGAGAGACACAACTGGGTGTCACTTGGGACACATTGAAACCCCTGAAGCTCTTTGCTGTCTCCACACTGAGCATCCTGCTCCACAGAGCATCAACACTGTGAGCAGGGTGTCTCTTGAGAGAGTGCCCATGGGAAACGGGCAGAAGGAAGACAGGGAGAATGCAGGTGTCCCCCCTCTCAGAATCTGGGCACAGACCCTCACCTGTGACAGCAGCCGAATGTGCTGTACCGATGTCAGCACACACAATGGGCTCTTGGTTCAAGGGGGCTGACTGGGCACACACAAACACAGTGGCCTCCTCCACCTGCTCCTCTGGGAAGGGCTCCTCTGCTGAGCTGATCCGGTCTAGGCCCAGCTTGTTAAACCTGAACAGGGAAAATCTCAGGCTGAATGCAGCCTGGCACAGACACCACAGAGACACATCCTGCCCTGGCATAACCACACCATCAGCAGCGTGATGCTGAGGGGTAGGCTCACACAGGGATGTCTTCTGGAGTCCCTTGGTCACAACACAGACAGGCCCAGGAGGGTAAAATGTAGAGCATAGACCCTCACCCCTCTTACCTGTTGCTCCCACAAGCAAGGATCTGGTTCTTCACTGTGAGGACCATGGAGGAATCGATGCCACAGATGACCTTCTGAGCCTCGTGCTCTGGAGGGACTGTGACCTGCTGGGGGCAGTTGTGGCACTCCAGGGTGCCCAGCCCAAGCCGACCTGGCAGGAGGAACAGAGCAGGGAACAGCCTGAGCACAGCACTGACACAGCTGCCGCAAGAGCCCAGCCCGGGGTCCCAAAAAACAGCAAAACCCAAAGCACGGGGGCCCTGGTATGCAGCAAAACAGCTGCAGCTCTTCCACACCCACCCACCCTGGCACATCTGGAGGGGACTGCGGGCAAGCAGGGCCAGCAAAGGGAGTGGGAACAGGCACAAGCCCTGTTCTGTAAAACAGACATCTCTTACCATTATCCCCCCTGCCCCAGGCAAACACTTCCCGTTCGTTGGAGACCGCCAGGACGTGAGATGCGCCACAGGCCACCTGCACCATCTCGTAGCCCAGCAGGGCCTCCACAATCTTGGGCTGGCAAGGGAAGAGCAGCAGCCGTCAGCCGAGACCTCCCAGCCTGCCCGGCTGCTCCCATCCCTCCCACCCAGCCCCCCCAGACTCAACACAGCGCTGGCAGCATCCCAGTTTTCATCCAACACAAACAACAGAGAAATTTCTCTTTTTTTTTTTTGTTCCAAACAGTCTTCAAAGGGATGAGAGAACTACGTGCATGCAGCACAGAAGATAATGCAAACATCTCTGGGGCGGAAGAAAGCAGCCAGCACAGGAGTTTGGAGAGGGAAGAGGTTCAGCAAGGGTTGGGATTCGCCCCCCTGCCCATGTGGGGAGTGCCAGGGGCTGTGAACGCCTGCTCTGAGCAGGCAGGGGCTTGGAGCAGGATGCGTTGGCTCAAAGGCTCTTGTGCAGAGGAGCTGTGAGTTAACGGCTCAGATTCATTAGGGTGTGGAGGGACCAGGATCTCCACATTTCACCCAGCCCCTGCTGTGACCTGCTGTTAGATCTGACACCTCGCCTCATACTCATTATCCCCCTCAAGTGAAAAGCACCGTTTGTTGGGATCTGGCTGCTGCTTCCAACTGGTCTCCCCTCCCCAGCCATAAGCAGGGAGCAGCTCAGCTCTGGGAGGAGCAGGAACAAATGGGCCAGCTGACCACAGTGACAAATGGCACCAGTCCCCGGGCTCGGCTGGAAGCCATTGGCTGCTGCCACATCCGAGGGCAGGCAAGGAAGAAGCTGGAAGGGAGCAATGAGCCCTCAGCCCCCGTGTTCCGAGCCAGTCGGAAGCACACAGCTCTTCTTTAAATACTGGCTCTTTTGAAAAATAACTTTTCTCAGTGAACCCTGGCAGCTGCAGGCCAAGAGTGAAGCAGGCAGGTGTGTGATTGGAGGCAGGCTCCAAGCTGGGAGCCTGCCAACAGCAACCACAAGGCAGCTCTTGACTTCCCCCACGCTCAAAGGGATCATTGTGTAAGGGGGGGAGAGAAAGAGAGAGGCAGGTTGGGTCTTTTAAAACCCGCAGTGACAGGGAGAGGAGGGGGAGGGGGTCAGACGCCAGAGCATGCCTGGGATGCACATCCCCGGAGCTGGGATGAGCCCGCTCACGTGGTGCAGAAGCCACGATCCATCCTTTACCCTGGGGGAGCAGCACGCCCAGCACCCTCTCCACCAACCTGGCTCACATCCGTGAAGTTTCCGTGCCCCAAACAGCCATTGCTGCCGCTGCCGAAAGTCATGATTATCCCCCTGTCTGGAGGAGCAGAAAGAAGCCATGTCAGTGGCACATGTGAGGCCCTGCAAGGCACACGTGAGGCCCCACGAGGCGACACAGCCGAGGGGTGGCCGTGGCTCCCAGGACATTGGACCCACTCTGACTCAGAATGAGCTGCAGGGGCCACAAGCCTTCAGCGAGCTTCCAAGGAGCTGCAGGAACTTCCAGGAAGCTGCAGGGGCCACAAGCCTTCAGCGAGCTTCCAAGGAGCTGCAGGAACTTCCAGGAAGCTGCAGGGGCCACAAGCCTTCAGCAAGCTTTCAAGGAACTGCAGGAGCTTCCAGGGAGCTGCAGGGGCCACAAGCCTTCAGCGAGCTTCCAAGGAACTGCAAGAGCTTCCAGGGAACTGCAGGAGCTTCCAGAGAGCAGCAGCCTCACCATGCTGCAACAGCTCGACAAACAAACAGCAGTGATAAGAGTGCTGAGATAACGTTGCTGCAGCTGTGTACGCAGGAGCTGCGAACCCCACGGTCCATCAAGGTGTTAAAGTCACAGAGGTACTCCCAAGAGAGGGGTGGCAGGAAGCGCCATGGGAGGTAGGATAAACACATGCCCATGGAGTTTGCCCACTGCATATCTGTCATTTGCTGCCCTGACCCCCAGCAGAAGAGCAAACAGAGCTCCCACAGGACCACTGGGAGGGCTTTGCTCCACAAACATGGCCTTGGACTGGTGTGTGTGCTCCCCTTCCAACCAGAACACTTCCTGGACTGCTCTGATGGGGCTTCAAACCCTGCTTTCCTGCAGTTTGAGCACAACCAGCCCTGCGGCAGCTCACGCTGACTCCTCACTGTGACACCAGTCACTGCTGGTCACTGTGTGTGCCTGTGTCACGCTCACAGAGTATGTGACAGAGATGATCCTCACACTGCAGTCTCCACTGTCAGTTCTGGTTCCAGGTGACACCAATGCAACCAGGACAACAAGCACAGATTTCACAGAATCATAGAATAATTTAGGTTGGAAAAGACCTTTAAGATCATCTAAGTTCAACTGTTTGTGGCCCTCCCCACACCAGACAGTCTGGGACCAAGGTGACCAGTGCGGCATCACAGGAGGACCATGTCTGCTATTTCTGACCCCCACCTGATGCTACATGAGAAGCCACAGCGGCCTCTGTGTCACCCCAGCCCAGAACATCTCTCTGGTTCCTCTTTGAGCAGGCTCCCCAGGCAGTCCCACTGGGTTTTAGGGGGTTCTGGAACTCAGGCAGGTGAAGGCAGGAGGCAGCAGCTCACCTGTGAGGCAGGCTGTGAAAAGATCACCACAAGACACGTGCTTGATGGTCACTCCAGACTGACCCTCCAGAAAGCGGGACACAAACTGAGGCTGGAGCTGCTCGGTGGCTCCTGGGAGAGAAGGGCCCCCAGCAGTACCCATGGGAGGAGCCTGATGGAGAGAAGCCATGGAAGAGCTGTGCTGGAGAACACTGATGAACCCCTTCCCACAGGCTTATCAGCGTTACCCACACCCTGGCTGGGACTGCAGTCCTGGAGGAGGCAGTGCCAGGGTCTGTGAGTGAGCAGCAATTCCTCCTTCACAGGAATCACACATCCAAGGCCTCCACAGCCACTGCCTGCCCCAGGTTCCCTGTCACTCACCTCCCACAGGATGAGCCTCCCGGATTTGGTGACCCCAGCCTTCTGTGTCCTGCCAGCAGAGACCTGCACCACCTCAGTGTTCAGCATGGGCAGGCGGAGAGGGGTGGTGATTCCACTGCCCCATGTGTAGATGGAGGACAGTGGAGGTGGGATTCCTGTCCTGGCTGAACCATGTCGGACACCTGTGGGGCACAGAGAAATCATTAATGTGGATTCCTGACTCTCCTCCTACAGGAGAAGCCATGGCACCAGCCAGTCCAGGTACCAGCACAGCTGCCAAAGCCAGACCAGTGCTGGTCCAAGGGACTGCAGGGCTCCTCCAGGGCTCAGGGAAGGTGACATCTCTTAAGTTCCTCTCTCCAGAACCCTGAGTGCCTCTCTGACTTGTGTCATCCAAAGGAAAGAGTCCTTCCAAATGGAGCTGAGTTGAACACACCATGCCAGAACTCACCCCTCGGCCTGGCACTGCTGGCCCGTCCCCCTGTCCGGCTGTGGGTCACTGCTGCCACCGGAGCCACGGGCTTTTCAGGCCTGCCAAACCAAAATCCAGCCTTTAATGTCCTGCAGAGCCCTGGATCACAGAATGCCTGGGCAGAGCTACAGAAGCCACGGCTGAATCACCCCCAGCACTGGTGCTTTTAACAACTGAGAGAGGGGAGTTGGCACCAGTTCACTTCCCCCTGTGCTCACAACTCTCTGTTTGCTGTCACTGTGATGACAAGCCCACACCTGCCATGGCACCTGCCTGGCTCCGAGCCCCTGGCCAGGCTCAGCCAGCAGCAGCTGCACGTTGGGCAGCACAGCAGAACTGCATTGGAAAATGCTCTCTTTGGAGCTCAGAACAGAGGCAGTGAGCTGGTCAGACACGCTGTGGGCTGTGGCAGCCCCTCCCAAGGGACACTGAGGTGGCAGTGTCACTTGCCTCCTCATTTTGACGCTGCCCACATCTGTGTAGAGGTTCAGGAGGGGCCGGATGCAGATGGCCTGGGCCATGATCTCATTCAGCTGGGGCCGCTTGGAAGGATCCAGGTTGAGCATGCTGAGGATGAGCTGGCGCAGGTCAGGGCTGTATCGATCCGATATTGGGGCAAACGTCCCGCTCATGATCTTCAACACTAAGGCAGGAAGGTTCTGGAGAGAAAACAAGAAACAAACAGTGGCCGGGCAGTCAGGGGCGAGGCCAAGGAGGAAGGAGCTCTCAGCACTGCCCTCTGCCTTCACACTTTGCGGCTCGCTGAGAAGTGATCCCAGCATACATTTTCACCTCTGTGAGAGGCCATGCTCCCTGTGCTACGTGTAAACCCTCTTACCGCAGCTTCGAAAGCCCTCTTGAGGCTGGCGAGCTCGTAGAGCACACAGCCCAGCGCCCAGATGTCACTCTTCTGGTTGTAAGGCTTCCCTTCGCAGAGCTCTGGGGAGATGTAGCACGGAGTTCCCACCACCTACAAGAGACAAAAATTTACCACAGTGCAGTGAAACCGGGGCAGAGAGGTGGAAAGAGGAAGGCTTGGTACAGAGCTGGCGGGAACACCACCACCTAAAGCTCCACAGAGCTGGGCTTTTGTTCCCTTGTCATCAACAGCTGCCTGAAAATCTCAGTGAAAAACAAGAGGATTTGCCTTTCCAGTGACACATACAGTGATTGCCTCTAATTTTGCTTCTATCCACTTGAGAGAATCAGAGCCCAGAGCACCAAGCGTGATACAAATGTCTGGTCAGATTAGCCCAGGTGGGGAAAGATACTCAAATGTGAAGCAGAGAAAGGAGATTAAGGCAGGGCAGGAGCACACAGGCAGGAATTTATTTGCCAAGGATGTGTCAGACGAGTCTGCAAACACCACCCCCAGCAGGAGCCACCCTGTCTTCCCTCACCAGTGGGCCCAGACACCCCATCCTCTCCCAGCTTTGGGCAGGTCTTTCTTCCCTTTTTGCAGCCCACAGAGCCACAGCAAACTCGGGCATGAAGATATCAGCCCGTATATACTCCAAGGAACAAAGCAGCATTGCCTAAAGCCACTTCCAAGAGAATATTGTGAGCCAAATCCAGAGTTTCCAGCCTGCTGCCATGGGATAAGAAGCTCCCCTGCCACTCACTGTGTAGGCTTTGCTCTTGCTGCTCAAGATTTTGGAGATGCCAAAGTCTCCGATCTTGACGATCATGCGATGCTTGTCCAGGAGGATGTTCTGGGTCTTCAGGTCACGGTGCAGGATCTGCTTGGTGTGCACGTGGTGCAGGGCCAGGAGGATCTGCACGAAGAAGTGCAGGATGGTGTCCTCATCCAGCAAGGAATTGCAGCGCTTGTGGATGAACTCAGCCAGAGTGCCCCCTGCAAGGAACAGCAAAGGGCTGTGGGCATGGAGGGCTGCACAGGACAGCACAAACCTGCCCTAAAACTGGGGGGATTTAGCCATTTTGGCATCCTAACAAGCCAAGCATGTGGGAAAAACACATCCTGGTGGCACACACGGCACATCCTCCAATGCTCCTGAATAATGGCAGCACAGTTGGTGGGAGGAAGAAACAGCCGGAGAGAAGTTACTGTTGACATATTATCAAAAGCAGCAGGAAAAGAAACACTAAAATTACAGCTCTTGGAAGAGGACATAAACCTCGATGGCAGAACAAGATCAGCCTGTTCTGCAGAGGAGAATTCTTGCAGTCCAAGAGGCCACGTGGCATAGAGAGGCCCCTGTCGGGAAGGGGAGGTCCAGATTCAGGGCTCACATACAGCTTTCAGCAAACCCTCATGCAAATGTTGATTTCATCAGAAACTCCACAGGAAATCTTATTAGAAATGTGGGGCCAACAGAGTCGACACAGGGAAATGTGCCTGAAACCTGAGCCAAGACGGTAGCATGCTGATCAAGGGACAGAGGGGTTTGAAATCTCCTTGTTTTGGATATGATTAGCAGGTGTAAGGCATGGAATCATGGAATGGCTGCAGTTGAAAGGGACCTTGCAAGGTCACTGCTCAGGCAGGGCCACTGAGGCTGTCCAGTTCCAGGACCTCTCTTTTGAGTATCTCCAAGGATGGTGACTCCACAACCTCTCTGGGCAACCTGCACCAATACTTGGTCACTTGGCTCACAGTCAACTTGGTGTCCATGAGGAACCCCAGATACTTTTCTACAAAAATGTCTGCTCAAGAGAGACATGCCTGGACTTCTGGGGGTCCAAAGCACAGGATCTTTACAAGGAGCACAACGTGACACCACAGCAGCTTGACCCAAAGAGAGCCAAGTGCTTGGCATTCCCTGGACCTGCCGAGGAACCAGCACGGGGGGACAGCAGGGCCCACCTGGGGCGTATTCCATGGCGATCATGAGCGCCTTGTCCTCCAGGAAGTTCTCGTAGTACTCGATGACGTTGGGGTGGCTGAGCAGCTTGAGGACCTGGCACTCGTTCTGCGCTGCCAGCCGCTCATCCTTGCTCATCTGCTCCACCGGGATCTGCTTCAGGATCACCAGCTTCTGGTCGGCCTTGCGCAGGCACAGGTGCACGATGCTGCGGGGACAGGGACGGGGCCTCAGCGCGGGCAGGACGGACACAACACAGGGCCTGGCCACCACCCTGGGGTGACACAGGTCCCCTGCAACCCCCCCGCCCCGGGGTGTCACACACCCCCGTGCCGTGTCCCACCGGGTGCCACACCCCGGCCGACCCCCGCATGGCCACAAGCGCCTCGCTGCCACAGGGACGCGGCTTAAAGGCCTCCCGCTCCGAGGTAAAAAGGCTGGAGACGTCCCCATCGCCCATCCCCAGTGCCCCTCACCCGAAGGCCCCTCTCCCCACCACCCGGATCCGCTCGTATTTCTCCATCCCTGGGCCCGGCTCCTGCCGTCTCCATGGAGACACTTCCGCGCTGCTACGGCGTCCGCGGGCGGACAAATCGCGCCGCGTGTGTACGGCCGGGGGGGCTCCGTGTTTCGGCCGGGAGAGGGGGAGTAACGCTACCCCCCGCCTTGGATGGCATCCCAGTGCCACTGGGAGCCGGACCCTCTTGGGCAGCACACAGGAAGGGAGGTTTGGGGTGCGCTGGGCTGCCCGCCCCGACTGGGGGATGCCAGCAGGACCCCCCACATCCCCAGAGAGCGGCGGTGTTCCCAGCAGCCTCCAGCCCCGAATCTGGAGGGGCACCCATTGCGGGGGGCTGCGCTGCTGCAGGGCCAGCACAAGCGGCATGAGTCCCCTCCATGGCACCCCCAGACCTGCTTTAGACCCCCAGGACCACCAGCACGCCTGGGGCCGGCCGTGATAGTGGCTGAAGCACGGAAGGGGGTCCTGCCCTGCACCCAGGAGTGGCACTGCCTCTGGCCTGGAGTGGGGACAGTGACAGTGGTGGCACTGCCACGTGGCCCTGCTGCCATCTAGCGACAGCCAGCCCGGCTCACCGGGGAGGGGGTCAGCCCCCCTCGAGCCAGCCAGCGCCCTGCACCGTGGGGCAACGATGGGGCCGGACCCCCACGCAGGAAGCAGCACCCCGCCGCGTTTCGGTGCCCACAGAGCCGGCCTCACCCTAGTGCCACGCTGGCATTAGGGCGCACCTTTGCATGCCCCTGTCCACCCCGCCCTGGCCACCCCCCCACGTCCTCAGGTGAGCATTTGTGGCTGCTCCCACTACTTTTCCAAACACGATGGTTTCCCCGGCATCCCCTCCGGACACCGTGCGCTGTAACCACCAGCGACAGCCACACCGTGCCGGGGACACACACACGGCGCAGAACAGATGTGCGGGGCCCACGCCAGCTGTGCATCACTGTGGCAGATGTGCAGGGCCCAGCACAGATGGGCAACGTCTGCCACGCACCGGCTGCACCCACCCTCCCGCGCTGCCCAGTACAGACGGGCAGCGCCTTACGCGCGGGCATTATCTGACACCCACACGTGCAACACCACGCCC
>VWZT01002073.1:0-16325 GCA_013397055.1 Pachycephala philippinensis
CTGGGATTGTTTAGCCCAGAAAAATGAGGCTCAGGGAGAACCTTATGACTGTCTACAACTACCTGAAAGGAGATTGGAGTGAGGTGGGGTTCAGTATCTTTTTCCAAGTAACAAGCAATAGGACAAGACGAAATAGCCTCAAGTTGCACCAGCGGAGGTTTAGGTTGGATATTAGGAAAAAAAAATTCACCTAAATGGTCTTCAAGCATTGGAAGAGGCTTCTCAGGGAAGTGGTTGCGTCACCATCCCTGGAGGTATTTAAAAGATGTGTATATGTGGCACTTAGGGAAGTGGCTAGGGACTTGGCAGTGTTAGTGTGACTGGTGGAATCCATGATCTTAAAGGTCATTTCCAACCCAAATGATTCTAGGATGCTGTGATGGGAGGCAAGTGTATCTCAGAATAATTTCTATATGGAAGCACTGAACTCAATTACTGGCGTGTGTGTACTGGCAAACACAATGTTGAACCTTAGAACGAGAGACAGATTGGGTAGTGCTGGGTTAATGATTGGACTCCATAATCTGAGAGATGTTTTCCAACATAAGTGATTCTATGATTATGTGATTTTGTGTGCACAGTGCAAGCACTGGAAAGCAGAAATTTGCCTTGCCTATGCTGTCATCTCTAGGTATTTCAACAACTACCTTCTTACTCTAGATAACATGAACAGTGAATTGAAGATCATTACATGAATACTTTACTTCAGATGAAGGGAAAGTAAGTTATATTACAGCTGAAACGTTTTGCATGGATAGATGTTTTGTCCAATATTGCTCTGGTAACTAGTAGGAATCAAAGGTAAGGGTCATGAAACTTATACAACAGGACCTATTAATTTTCCTAGAAAGTGTAATATAATTTGGTGACCAACCCTCATGCCATATTAACAAAACCTAAATGTTGTGATTCCTGTTTTATAAAAGCCTTCTTTATTCCTCTGCTACTGAAATCTAATATATTAAAATAGTCTTAGATGATTTGTACCAGTATTGTTTTAACTTTTATAATGATAGGTTAAACAAATAAATTTAGTAAGATTGCTCTTGTAGGAGGGTTTGTTTTTTCAGCAAATAGGATTGTAAAGCTAATTTTTTGGAACTTGCACTCCTGACCACAGCACATCAGCTTTCTTCATGCCCCTTCAGAAAAGACAGAGGCAAGATAGGTAGAGTAAGACCCAGCCTGTATTCAAATAGCAAGAACCCCTTATACAGGCTTTAATAATAATCATTAATATAATTATTAATCATTATTACTTTGCTTCCCTGGAAAAAGTTATGGGTTGGAAGAGCATTTGTTTGTCACACCTTGACTGTGGTTTTGACCTTATTCAGTCTGTAAATTTAGAAGCAAGTAGCCACCACTGATGACAGGAAGCTAAGGGAGGAATTTTGCTTTCCAATATTCCCCTTAAGTTGTTGTCACGCCCTACCTAGCTCATGTACAGGTTTTCAGTATCGCTTACTGAAAGATTCTATTTTTTTAGTCCTCCATGAAAATGTACGTTAGGTCATTCTGACCCCTAAGTATGTGAACATAACATTTGTATCCCCCAAGGGCTACTTGTACACATTCAGAAAAAATCACAGTCCTTTCTCTAACTACTTGTTGAACAGTAAACTGTCAACATAAAAAAATAAAAACTCTTGATGGTACCCACTGGAGACAAAACAGTGGAAGCACTTATATGAACCTTTGAGCACAAGTCATTGTTTTATGATTAGATTTTAAATGCACCAGGGTTTTGTAAACCATACCTAATTCTTCACAAACAGTGCTCTTTTCTCCAGCTTCTGAGAGAAAGGAAAATGCAGCAACTTTTTTATGTGAACCTTTTATATTAAGCCAGCCTGGCTGGATGCTGTTTTGTGAGGGAAAGAGTTACAGCTTAGAATGACTAGCAGAAAAATAGCCAGCACTGATATCCAGACAAAAGGCCAAAGGGGGAGACATAACAGGTTGCAGCAACCTTTTGCAGTTTTTTTTTTTTTTTTTAAGTGGCACAAGTCCATTTCCTGCTTCTCATTTTCTACCTGAGAAAATTCTTTGCAAAGGTAACAGGACAAGTTTCAACAGAAACAGTAATAAAATTATCACTAATATTTAGGAATCTTCTTGTTGGGTGGTAAAAACATGCATTTCATTTAATAATATTTAACATATTGCAGGTTTCATTATGCCTGTGACAGACACTTTTACTAAAAGTTGATTTCTGTGAATATTTATTACATATTCCAAGACTGGGAAAAGAATTTCCTGCAAAATAAGACTACCAGATTTTGAATTTGTTGACTATTACATAATGAAAACTAATATGGTTTCTGTATCAGGCTGGATCAGTCATGTTTCAGAGTTGTGCTGTGCTGGAATGCTTTTCTTTGTCGATACTGAACTGCACCACTGGTATGGTTTGAATAACTTCAGAGAATCCTTCCTTATGTCCATGCTCCTTTTATGGAACAGGTTTCCTGAATGGGGCTTTTTCCCATGGTGTAAATGTTCTTATCAGAGAACCATAGAATGGTTTGGGTTGGAAGGGATCTTAAAGATCATCTAGTTCCAACTCCCTTGCCATGGGCAGAGACACCTTCCATGAGACCAGGTTGCCCAGAGCCCCATCCAACTTGGCCTTGAACACTTCCAGGAACAGGACATCCACAGCTTCTCTGGGCAAGCTGTTCCAATGCCTCACCAATCTCATAGTGCAAAATTAATTTCTAATATCTAATCTAAACCTGCTCTCTTTCAAGGATAGATTTTTCAAGCTATCTCTTTTCCAAGCTGAACAATCCAAACTCTCTCAGCCTATCTTAATAGGAGAGGTGCTCCAGACCTCTGATCATCTTTGTGGCCTCTTGCTCCACAGGTCCCTGTCTTTCCTATGTTGGGGGCCCCAGAGCTGGACAGAGTACTTCAGGTAGGGTCTCATGAGAGGAGAGTAGAGGAAGAGAATCACCTCCTCCCACCTACTGGCCACGATTCTTTTGATGCAGCCCAGGATACAGTTGGCTTTTGGGGCTGCAAGTGGACATTGGGTTAGGGTTAGGGTTGAGCTTCTTGCCTAAGAACATGCCTAAGTCCTTTTCCTCAAGGTTAATCTCAATCCATTCTCTACCCCACCTGCATTTGTGCTTAGGATTGCCCTGACCCAGCTGTGGGACCTTGCGCTTGCCTTGTCGACCTTCATGAGGTTCACATGGGCCCAACTGTCATGTCTTTGAAGGTCCCTCTGGATGACATTCTTTCCCTCCAGTGTGTCAGTTGCACCACACCCCATGTGTTTAGTGTCATCCACAAACTTCACAGTTTTCACAGAATGTTCCAAGTTCTAAGGGACCCACAAGGATCATTGAGTTCAACTCTTAAGTGAATGGTTTGCACAGGGATCAAACCCGACACCTTGGTGTTAGCCCCATGTTCAAACCAACTGAGCTAATCTCAGGGTCCAGACTTGCGAAGCAGGTAAAAGAACAAGATGTCCACATCCCAAGAAAGATGTTAAATGTCACCGGTCCCAATACCAACTCCTGAAGAACATCACTTGTCACTGGTTTACACTTGAACATCAAGCCATTGACCATAGCTCTTTGAGTGTAACCATCCAGCCAATTCCTTATGGGCCCTAAATGAAGCCAACTTCCTGGACGAAATGGCTGGATTATGTTTTCTCAGGAACTATGAACTACCATTGGTTAGAAGTTATGATTTGTGTTAACTAACCTACCTTGTGGTTCTAAGTACAAAGCATATCAGTGAATTAGAATGTTACTTTCAAAGTAGTCTTGATTTGTACAGTAAACTGCTATTTTTTCTTAAAGATAAATGGCAATATGATTCTATGTGAGTATAGGAATCCAGAAGCATCCTGGGAATGAAATCTGTGTCAGAGGCAGTTTCATTCCCATTGCTCCAGTGAAGTACTAATCAGACGACTGACAATAACAGAAGCAAAGTACCACTTTACTCAGTACAGGTAAATTTATGGTTATATTGTTATATGAAGATAAAACGGGATGTTTCCCGCCTACAAGGTAGAAAAGGAAGCAGGTAAAAGAACAAGAAATAAATAGTTTGCATACAAAAAATGTACAGTAAAATTCGTATTCTTTCATGTAGATATGGGTTGAAAGTACTCCAAAGGACAGTCAAGCTTTAGGGAAATGTTCTAAGAACAGTAATTTGGAGATTCTCTGTTCAGTTAAAAAAATTTACTGTGTTTTTTCAATACTGGTTAAAAAGTACTTTGAGATCACTAATTCTCTTCAAACTTAAGGGACACAATCAAAGAAGACATTTATGTGTTCTATTCTTTGATCAAACTGTAATTCATATCTGTTCTATTCTTTGATCAAACTGTAATTCATACCTGGTATAGATCAGCCATTATTGTCGTTGGTCATTTGTAATTTACTAGTTCAAAATTAGATTTATGCTGAACATTTCAATGGCACATTGTATTTGGAAAGCAACCAAGTTGTTTGATTAATGCTGGAACTAATGAAACTATCTTACAGATTCATGACCTGTGTTCCTATGTTGCAGTAGCCTGGTCCTCTCCTATTCTTCCTTATAAATAACCTTCCTCCACCCCAAGTAATATCGTTACTTCCTCGATAACATCTGCTAGGCTTTCCTTTTCACAGTATGCTTGGCTCTCTCCCATGTTCCCTAAATCCCAGCTGCTGGGGAAGGAGCAGCTTGTATAATAGCTGATTTCAACATAATACGTGTGCTGATTGAGAGATTGAACGAATCTAATTGTTGCTGAACTTGTATGGCTGCCTTTCCAATGGGGGTCTTACGCTGGGTTTCTGTTTCCTCTTTTCAGATGCCAATATTCTCCTGTCTCTTAGTGACTTCTCTTCTAGGTGCCAAGCTCCCTGAAATGCAGAAGAGTGGGCAAAGGTGGTGGGAATAGTGCATAGAAGAGTAAGAGAACTGCCAAAGGGATGGACAATCAGATATATTTAATCTCCTTATCAAAGCAAAATTTAAGAGGAGAATCAAGTGGCAGCGAGGGACCAGCTTACGTATGTGTGTCCTGGTCCACAGATGGAGTCTAAATTAGTGGCACTGACACTGCCCTAAGAGCCTTCCCAGTATTTCTTAATTTTCTCTAAAGTAGCACCATTCCTTCCAGACCATCTGGAGCTACCTACAATACACCCCTTACTGACCGCTCCAGTGTCTTCCTCTACCCATGACCTATAGTCACATATCTTCTCTCCCATAGTGACCATACTCCCTCCAAGACTTGCCCCCAGCCTTGGTCCTAGTTTCTACCCCAGAATCCCTCTTCTCAGTCCTCTGGTCTCAACCCTTTCCACCTCCACTTCTCCTGTGGGTCACACCTAACCTCAGTGCCCATACACATCTACCTATTTTCTCAGCCAGGTCCAGGTACTTTGATTTACATGGATAAATCTGAGCTGATGGATTGCCCTTACCTTCTGGATTTGTTCCCAGTAGTAACTTGGACTAACTTATTGGTGGTTACTCTGCCAGCTAAGCACTTCCCTTTGCTTGGGCTCGTTGCTTGCTAACATGGATACTGATATCGGAAGTGATTTTCGCAAGCAGAGAGACCAGTTCACAGAGCAGAAATTTGGGCTGGAATAGAAGTGAGCAATTGAGCTGATAGGGCTTCTGTAGTGATCAAGAAAGAGGAGTGCTTACTCTACAAGAGAAAATACTATGGGTTGACAAGTTTTACACACCAAGGGGAAGGCCAAGAATGGGTATGATTGCTCTCTATAAATATTTCAAGAAGGTAAACAGCAGGAATAAAGATAAGTATTATAGCCTAAATTATACTGCCAGCAGAAGGATAAACTGGCCATGAATTAATGTCAGTTCCAATTTAGTAGGATAGTTTTAATCCTCCAAGATTGAGGCTCCTGAAACAGTGTTGTAAGAGCAACAAAAATATCCTACCTAGGTTTGGGTGAAATTTGTCACATCATGAATGAGACTGGGAGAGGCTCACTCTCAACAGAACTGGGAGTCTGGTGCCTGGGGAGTACCACTAGCACACCAAATTTTTGTCAGTAATGTGCTGCCTTGCAGCCTGCTCCCATGCCTGCCAGAGCTGGATGGAATATTCTAGTTGGTTTTTAATACATGCCTGGAACACTAATAATACCACTTTACTTTGTGGTATATCTATTTATTAATGTAACCTGCTATCATCTTTGCCTTCTTTTCCAGCAGCTGTGAAATGATTTGATGGTCTTAATTATTTTTCATAATAACCCCCAAATTCCTCTCTTGATTAGCTTCCTAGATGAGATTTCCATTTAGTATATATTCTCTAACTTAGTGTTTGGTTTCCCTGCTAATTATCTCACAATTTTTTTCTGTGTTAAGCTGCATTTGCCATCTGCTCATCCAGTCAAAAAATAATGGAAAACCTTTTGAATGCAATTGCATTCTCCTAATTACTGGTTCTGTCTCCAGTTGTGTTATTACCCACAGATTGAAAGATCTTGGGCCAAATAATGAATAAAAAATCCTGAGATTCTTTTGATTTTGGCTGAGCCATGCTGATACATACCAAGATCCTGATCTTTCACTTCCTAGTGTTCTGTATTTTAAGTTCCCCATCTTTCAAAATATAAACATCTGAGTCCCACTTCTCTCAATTTTCATATACAGTATTGATGCTGCATATCCTACACTTAGACCAAGCTCCCACTGTGAATGAGTATTTTATTTAGCTATACTCAGCAAGTACTCTCTCCAGAGAATTCACATGAAGTTAGTAGCACTTCCAACAAGCTTCAATGTTTCAGTAAACATGAGCTGAACATTCATTTGTGGCTATGCATATATGAACATTTCAAGATGTTTCGCAATATCAATGCTTACAGCATTAAAAACCACTCAAACCAATAACGTTTTAAATTCTCATATGTATCTTTTCTTCTTTCTCTGTATCTATTGATTTTTTTTCCAGCTTCTCAGTGTTTCTGTATGCCATTTTGGTGTAGGTACTTTTTAAGCCTTGCACTTGGATTCTGTGATGCTGTTACCTCCTGATACTTGTTTACTGTACTGGGTTGACCCTGGCTGGATTACAGGCAGCCACCAAAGCCTGTCTGTCACTTCCCTCCACAGCTGGACAGGGGAGAGAAAATATAACGAGGGATTCATGACTTGAGACAAGGACGCAAAGAGATCACTCAACAAATATTGTCATGGGCAAAACAGGCTAGAATTAGATATTAATTAAATTTATTACTAACAAAAACAGAACAGGATAATGAAAAGTAAAATAAAACTTTAAAAACATCTTCCTCCCTGCCTCCCTCCTTCCCAGCTCTACCTCCTCACCCAGGGGCACAGGGAGATGGGAATGGAGTTTATGGTCATTTCATCACAGGTTGCTTCTATCGCTGCTCAGGGAGAGGAGTCCTTCCCCTGCTCCAGCCTGAGCTCCCTCCCACAGGAGACAGTTCTCGATGAACTTCTCCAACTTGAGTCCATCCCACAGGCAACAGTCCTCCCCAAACTGCTGCAGAGTGGATCACTCTTCCACAGGGTGCAGTCCTTCAAGGACAGGCTGCTCCAGTGTAGACTACTCTCTCCATGGGCCTCCCACAGGGNTGGTGTCTGCAGAGCTGTTCCTCTGACCTGTTCTCACCCAGCTCTTGTCTGGTGACAATTACATCTGCACAATCACTTCTTAGCTATGTTATCCCATAGGTTTTACCACCATTTCTCATTGGCCCAGCCTTGGCCAGGGGCACATCCATCCTGGAGCTCTCTGGCATTGGCTCTGCTGGACGTGGGGGAAGGTTCTGGCAGCTGCTCACAGAAGCCACCCCTGTAGGGCCCCACTACCAAAACCTGGCCATGCAAACCCAATACACTTACTTGGTGAAAAGTATGTTATTTTGTGAGTTGATCTCTTCAGTTCTAGATTCTTGTTACCAAGTTCTTTCTCACAAAGACCATTCCTGTCCTTTTTTCCTGTCTGTATGTTTGTGTATCTTTTCCTAGAGTCTATATAGGAATTTTTTTTTTTTTTTTCAGGATAGACTCTTTTTTCCAAATCAGCCGAATAGGATTTTGGAGCTATTAAGCTATTACAGTAAGGAGATCTACCATGCCAACTATACAGAACTGTTTATTTCCGCTGTGGAAAAAATGTTTCATATAAGCAGAACCCTTGTAAGTTGTTAGTTTGAGCAGTGTAACTAAAATATTGCGGAAAGGACATGAAGCCATAGGGTATAGGTTTATTGCAACATTTGATCTTGTGCATTAGTAATACTAATATTATTTTCAAATGCCTTTTTAAAAGCAGAGTTTGGGCTTCTAGTTAGCTGGACAAACAAGCTGAAGAACAGTTTCAAAACCACGTGAATTTCCTCAGGGCTACCAGTTCTTTTATATTATTTTTTCAATGGTAAGGTGCTATTGATCTCCATTTTTCTACATACCTAAAAGAAATATCAGTTGAATGGGAATTGTAAGCATTGCGTCCAGTGCCTGCAACTTGAGGCAATGCTAGCTTGGGCATTTACCTGAGGCTTTTTTTGAGAGATTATTTCTCCTCCCCTCTCAAATATAATTTGACTTTTTCCCATAAATACTAGTCCTTTACAATTTTATTCATTTATTCATGCTGCAACTTATTATTGCATTACTATAATTAAAAAATCATAAGAGAGAGAGAGAAAGGAATTCCTCTTAATTGACAGAAAATTAGGTAAAGAGGAGGACAGAATAGATATTACATTTCCTTTCCTTTACCTAAGAGTATTTAAGGATCTCCTAATCTGGGTCAACTTCAAAGCAGGCACATTTTACAAAAATTTAGGAAAGATTACTTTTTTTCTGCTGAAATAAGTGTAAATATTTAGGTGTTTGCTTTTGTAGGTTTTGCATCACATGTAATTATGTGAAAGCATGTAATTTCCCATCCAGAATTTTATTTTTTTGTTGTGAAAAATCATTTGATTAATTATTTGAATCCTATAGAGTGAGATGGAACTAAAATTACAACCCTAGAGAAAATCATGTATGCCTTCAGAACATGAAAAGTATGTATACTTTTCTATAATATGTATAGAAATTTTCTGTGAATATTCTCAAAGCATTTCAATTCCTTTGTGTAGTTTAGATATTAGATGAATTTTTGTTGCATTATTATGGAAATAATAAAGCTAGGCTAGACAATTTATACTGTAAAACTTCATGTAAGACAAAGCATTTGTAAGTCTAATAGATAGAATTATGTCATGACTAGTACATCATAAAATTAGTTCACGAAGTCTGTATAGTTGTTCAATGAGCCTGAGATATTAATGGAAAATTATATATATTAGGAAACTTGTTTATGTTTAAACTCCATTTTAACTAATGTTACGTTTATGGCTTTTCAACCACACCTGAGGTACAATAGTTTTTGAAGTCAAACAGCAATTGCCTAATTATATCATTCAATAACTAAAATGTTTTAAATAAGAAAACTTAGATAATTAGTCCTGGAAATTGCTATGATAAATCATGTTGGGTTTTTTTTTAAAGGATGAACTATTACATCTGAATGACAACTAATTTCACACATGTGTATATCTGTTTTCTGTTGATTAGTAATTCAGGGGTGTTTCTGTGATTAAGACAATTTATGATGCTAAATTTGTTAGCATTATAAACTACTCATTTGTGACATTTATTTATGAGTAGCTTGTGTATTATTTATAGTTTGACTATTAGGAGATGGATCATAACTTTTTCATTACTTGTCTCCTGCCAGTAATTCAATATTATTTTCTTGTTAAAAATAATCTCCTTAGTTTTAAATTTTCAGGAATTTTCCCTTTAGTTACATCTTGCAAATAGTTTGATGGAGGCCAGTAAAATTGTGGTAATCACGTGTGTGTGTTTATAATTTCTAAATTCATGGTAGTTCTGCAGATAATCTCACTTAGGTGACTGTTTAGGGGTCAGTCAGCAGTGTTTAGTATGGTTATCTAAAAGAAAAGGCTGCATTAACAACAAATTTCTCACTATTGATACTAATTTTTTTCCTTTAAATATTCTGTTAGAAAAAGACCAAGGGTGGCAGTTTCATGGCATGACTTTGAACACTGGATCATAACGAGAAACTGCTCAATCAATCTGATTTTTCATTTTTGTATGTAAACGTACTTCCAGTGTGTTGTAAGAAAGTAGAGAACAGTGACTATCGTTATCCTAAAATTGAAAAAGGCAGTTTCAGTAGATATTTTATTTAATGCATTGGGAAAGGAAAAAAGGTAGTTCTAAAGAATAGGGAGAAACTGGTGCAGCTTTAAACGCATTTGACTAATCTGAGAAATTATGGGCATATAATATGGAATTGAGTATTTTCTGGACCTCTGCTTTTGTCTCTCTCTCAAAAGTGAAGTGTAATTATACAACTCCATTTTATGTTTGACACAACAAAACGTTTATTTTCCAGAAGGCAGTAACATTCAAATGGGACTATTAGTAGTGTCCTGTCCTTAGGCTAGATTGGTCAGTGGAAGTTCGCTCCAATGATGATAATGCCAGTGATTTGTACTTAATTAGCTGAGTATATTATACATTAATTTAATCTTGAGAGTTTTATGAGGCTTTCAATATATCAATAACAATGTCTAAAATACTTGCAAGGCTTGTGCTAAGATTCTAATTTTGGTGCTGTTTTAAAATCAGACAAAAGCATCCCATATGAGTTTTGTGTGTTTACACTTCAGGTTCCCTGAAGTTTCTAAATGACATATAGAGATCTGTGATCCTTAGCAGTTACAACTATGGCATAGTGCATGTTAACAATCTGTATTTTGACCTTTCAATGACTGTACTCTGTACATACACTACTAATACTGCAGCTTTGGACTTCCTTGTAGCTAGCTATTAAAGCAATCACCAGACCATTGCAAAAGCATAAAGGAAGTGAAGGTCAAACCACTGGCAGTGAATTCTAGCTTGCTGCAGTAATCTAAAAGGTAATGCTAGCTGAAAGAGGTACCACTTGCTGTGTACATGATGCACTGAAGAAAGCAAGGGACTCATACCGTCGGAAAGATACAGTGATTTTTAAATCTGCTGTTACAACTTTGCTTTTGCACATTTAAAGTTGAATTAATTAGTGTTTCTGCAAAAAGATCAAACTATTTTTCAGTCTTTGAATTCCATATCTCAATTCAGCTTTAAATATCTTTTGCACTCTCAACTCCTATTTCTTTAATGCAATTCTACATCTTTTTGTCAAAGGATTTATCTAGTTATGATTAATGTTAATTTAGTTGTAACTGGAATTTTGGGTTGGTTTTGTTTTTGAATGTTTGTAAGGAATGTTCACTATACAAAACCATGCATAAAAAGTTTTCAGATGTGTACAGTTTTACACTTTGTTCCCACACAGGGGCTTTGTACAAATGTGGCTGAATTCTTCACCAGAAAAAAGTTGGGAGCCTGAAGCTGATGCTTTTTACTGAAAACAGCAAACTTTTTTTTTTTCCGGTTTAGCTCACTGGGAAGTTTCTATAACCCCAAATAAATCTTTAATTTCTATTGTAAAAGCTAAAATTAAGCACTCTTTTTTTTTTTTTTTTTTTTTTTTTTTGAGCTTAGGTCTGAGTCCTGCAATGAGCTCATTATGCCTTTGTAATGGTTAAGATAAAGGTCACATTTATGTATCCAGTGAGATGGAAGTGTTTTAAATCATCATCACAATAGACTTTTTTTTTCCTGAGAAGGTTTAAGATGGAAAAGTAAGGATATTTTCTGTAAGTCCACTTTCAAATTTTTTCAGATTAGCTTTATTAACACTTATTTCTTTGGCAGCAAATACTATGTAGCATAAACAGATTTTGGTTTAATTTCTTAAAATCAGTTTTAGTGCTTCACACTACATTTGTGCTTCTTCTGTATTTGCTCTCCAGAAGACAATGTTTCTGATGGAGAGTAGAGGCTATATGGAAGCTCTCCTCCTGAGATATGAAAATACTTTTAGAAATATCATCAGATCTCAAAGGCTGGTCAATGCAGACATCCTAACAGTTTCAGCTCAGTGCTCTTGTAAACTTTGTTCCCCTCAGCCTGTATTTAAGAAGGAACTCATAGTGGATTCTTTCTCAGGACAGTGGAAAAGTCTTACACAACCGATCAGACCTTGAGCTATAGTCTCTAGCTGTTGGTAGACACTGCCTGGCAAGTCAGAATTTGCTGCTGTAAATGTCCTCGAGTAGTCATTTAGCATATGAGGTCACTGCACATTTGGGACTGGATCAGGTCAAAGCTTTAAAGTTGGATATCAGAGCCCTTTTATGTTTGAATTTGGACCTAGAATTAGCACTTTTATAAGGCCCTCAGAAGTGTATCTGTAGGGATGAAGGCTGACTGCACACTGGACAGCATCAGTACAGCTAGTAGGTTAAATTGAGTGATTGTTCCCCTCTTTTTGGCATTTCAGATGCTCAGATGCTGCAATTGGAGCAGGGCCCAGTTCTAGCCCTTGCCCCACCCCCACCCCAGTATAAGAAACACAGACAAACTGGACCATGTCCAGAAGATGGCCACTAAGATGGGCAGGGTACTGAAGTATATGATGCACAAGGAGACACTGAAGAGACCTGAATTTGTTCAGCCTGAGGCTGAGGAAGCTAAGAGGAGAACAGAGCTAATTGCTGTCCTCAGCTGCTTAATGGGTCATTACAGCCAGATGGAGCCAGACTGTTAATGGACATGCACAGTGTAAGGACAGGAGGGAACAGATAGATGTTGCAGCAAGGGAAATTTCAATTAGATGTGAGGTATAAACTCTTCATTGTGAGGGTAGCCAAACACTGGAACAGTTGCCCACAGCGACTGTTAATTCTCCTTCCTGGTGGATTTTCAAAACTTGATCAGGCAATGCCTTGAGAAAGGTAATGTTACTTTGAAGTTGGCAGTGCTCTGCTTTGAGGGATAAACTCTGACTTCAGAATGTCTCTTCCAATCCATACTTTTCTGAGTTGGTATGCATTACTGACTTTGTATGAAGGATATCATTCAAGCCTTGCCCAGATATGGACACATTCCCTTCAAATGCTTACATATTTTTGTAGACCCTTTGTATTTCAAATTGCCTCCTTAAATTTGTTTTTAAAGTCAAATCCCCACTCCATTTAGATGCTTTATAAATCTGATTACTATATGAAAGCAAAATAGGAGAAAGGAGTGAAAAAATCAGTTTAACCTTCAGTATACCAGAGTATCAGAGTACGTGATCTACCCTATATCTGTGCCATCCTATCCTATATTTTTTGCCATCTCTTTATTTGGTTCTTTGTTGTATTGTTCTCAGCTTGGATTTTTATCATTTTTATTTGTTCTTATGAGGCTCTGAAATTATTGGTGAAATCTCTTAAAATGAGCAAAGTGAAAAAAGATAGGGGGAAAAGAAGACAGAAAATAGAGGACTGATATATAGCCTGGGTAGTTTTGCATTAGTATACTATTGACACTGAATTGAACTCCAATGACACTTGCATTGGCTCCAGAGGGCTTTTGGAGCAAGCAAGGTGCAGACTGTCTTCAGTTTTGTATTTCACAGCACTCTCATGGTCATCACTCCTACAATTCTTGATCATCACCCTTACCCTTGGTATTTTTCAAAAACATGCTACAATGTAATTAGGGGGTGGCAAGTTTCTTAGCCTTGTCTGTGAGGAATATGACTCACTTTAACCTTCTCTACAAATATCACCAGAAAATGTGGAAAAATGAGAAGAAATACATATGGATTTGCTGTTTATAAACTTATCACCTGGTCTTTTTTGGACTCATTTGGGATATTTAGACTCTCCACTTGGATACTGTGCATTTGAAGTGTGTATCAGGAGTGTGCTAAAGTACATCCTTTTCATTACTATGTTTATGGCTGCTCCTCTGGAAAGAAGGCATTTGTGTCCAGATCACCAAGAGAAACATTACCTCGTTTTTTATTTCTTGAGTGGCTAATACTTTGCTTTTTTATTGCTTCAGTTATTTTTGTTTTCCTATGAAAATATTTGATTGTCTGATCCCATAATTTTCTGAAATCTCTTTTGGCTTAGTTAATGCATGTGTAATGTGTAAACTCCATATGGAGAAGGATCTGATGTGCAAGTACTATGAATAGGTTCTGGCATTGCTTTGAGCATGAACCTTGTATTTTTATCTGGGGAAAGTAATGGTCTCTTAGTTGTTGCTTTATACATTTGGTTGGATGTCAGTTCATTTGCTCAAAAATATATCAAGTTTGCTGCCAGGTTGGTTGATTTTCTTCACCTTTAGGCTCACTCTATTTTAAAAATGGCTATTCTGTATTCTATTTTTATTTAAAGTTCTTTCAGTATCTTCATTTCTCAGAACTACTCATTTCCTTTGCTCTGTCTTTCCCAGTATAGCCCAGCTGCTAGTCTCTCACAGGCAGCTGGGTTTTTTCCTATTGTATCTTTCCTATTCTTCAAAACTTTAGTAGCTATTTGATTTTCCTAACCTCAAGGCCCAGTCTGAGGCAGTAAAAGGGCTTTAGTTATAAATACCACAGTTGAAAGGAAGTATTCAAGAAAGCTGAAATTGCAAGTGCAAGGGAATCTCATCTTTAGAATGGTCATACAATGATCAGCATCGAGAGGCAGGCAGGAAAGTAGGCTCTTACACTCAGCAAGGAGTGCTTGTAGAAATAGTTGCAAAGGAATTAAATACATTTATTTGCTATATCCACAACAACTCTAAACAGTCGTTGTGATTATATTTTTCAGCATGTTCTGCATGATGAAGTGACTTATTTTTCTGAGTTAAAAAAAGAACCACAGAAAAACAAAAGGAGTTTCAAGATAGACAGATATATTTACATATAGATACACAAATGTAAATGTGTAGTTTTCTTTTGCTTGAAGTTATTTTTATTTCCTCTATGACTGCTCATGGAAATGGGCCCAAACAATATCTGAGTGCAAAAATACTTGCTTTCTCTTCCTATTGTGCTATTTATCAGCACTCAAAATACTATAAGAAATACAGTGTTTTGGTGTAGCATCATTTTGATTATTTTTACCACTTCATGGTTTCAAACAAGAAGCTGTAAGAAGCACCTCAAATGCTTTGTGGATTTGGTTTATATGGATTACATGTGGCTCGTACTTCAAAAGCACATCAACAAAGTATCCTTGACTTAATTTCACTCTTATGATGGCAACTGATTCAGGTACCTCTAGTCAAATTTCTGTCCAAAAGAATGAGTGACATATCATTTGAGTAAAGAAAATAGTGCTGCCTTAAATTAGGCCAATAGCATTCTTAGAAATATAAGAGATTGTCAGAGGGTAAATATTTTGCTGTACCAGGAAGTCAAAGGATTTTGGTCCTGAACTGTATTCAGTGTGGGGCACTTATACCTTTAGGATATGGCTAAGTTGGAGAACAGCAAAGATGAGTATTACACACCGTGACTGAGAGAAAAACTGAGGAATTTGAATAGAGAAAAAAAAAAAAAACCTTAAGGAAATGAGTATCAATTAAACATTATTATTTTTTCCCTGAGTGCATTAAACATTTTATTCTCCATCTGCATATGGAGAGTTTTATTCCCTGTCATTGTAGGCTTTAGAGCACATTTTAGAAAAAAATCTGTAGGTAAAATTTGTAGGGCTTTGTAGAAGAAAAGGCTAGTTGGTTTTTGTAGGTGTCTTTCAATACCTTACCTAAACGGATGACTGAACACAGAGCAGGAGACCTCCAAAGGATTTGCTCTAGCATCAGTGTGGAACAAAGAGGATATTATGAATGGATAATCTTGGTGGACATGATAAAATCTTGCAGTTTATCCTACAGGTCTGTCACACTGATGTTTCAGCAAATGATACTGTGCAATGGTGAGATATCAACGGGAGGAAAAAACTACAGATAAAGCAAAAGGCGTAGGAGGAAAAATACACGTGAGGAGAGAGAATAGAAAACATAGTTCATAATACTGTCAGTTTTTATTGGTGCTATTATAGCCATGTTTAGATACAAATACTGGATTAAATGCCTTAAAATTATTAGTTTCACAGTTGAGCCTTAAATTATGCTTTGCTTTTCAGCTGCACTAAATCTCAGTATAATGCATGACTACTCTGTGTCTCTTTGAGTGTCACAGAGTTCTGTTTCATTAACATCAGTAAAATGATGTAAAGAGACTGATGACATAGTGTGCTGATGAAAATGATGAAACAGTTGTGTTTCTTGCCATTAGAACCAAAATCTAAAGAACTGTCTGCTAAATTTCCTCTTGGAAATTGATCTATTTTTTTTTGTTGTTGTTATTATTATTATTTTTT
>VWZT01002073.1:16336-70472 GCA_013397055.1 Pachycephala philippinensis
TTATTTTATTACTATTATTATTTTGCATAAATGAAGGGGGGAAGGGAAACTGAGTATTGTTTTTTGTGAGGCAAACCATATTTCCATGTTTCTATGTGAAAAAAAATAATTTCCAGTTTTCCTCTGATGCATTGAACTCTTCATTCAAATAGGCAGTGATATTTAGTAATTGTATGGTGCTATCTCCTTTTTTTGGCCAATCAGTAAATAGATTTAGTGGGAGAAAAAAGGAAAAGCAATAGAGAAATATAAGCAATAGAGAACATACGTGTTTCTAATTGAAATTTAAAATAATATAGGCAGCACAGAAGATCTCTGAAGGGTGTCTGGAAGTATCAGCTGAAAAGAGAGACAGAAAGGCCTGTTACACAAATGAAGGGGAGATACAAAACTGGATACGTGGTATATTATTCAAAGGGTAGTCAGAAGTGCTGACCTCATCCATTTTCTGAATACAGTGCTGAGGTGACAAGTAATCCCCAGCACTGCTTCTCACCTTTCCATATTATTTCTCACCGTGCTGTCACTTCCATAAAACCTGATCAAAACTCATCCAGATTGGACTCCATCATCTGGATAAACCCCTGTTGAGTGTATATTGTACAGTAAAGTGTAATGTTAAATACCATCCAGTATTTTCTTTAATTAAAAATATTCCTGATAGGTAGTATCTTAATCCTATTACATTATATAGCTTGCATGGATATTTTGATTTGTAATTTTTTTAATGGCAATTTTGTATATTTCAGCTGGCCCTTACATTGCTTCCCTTACTGTACCTCTTTATAGTAGATTTGGTTGTACTTGCACCAGCCATATAAGAAAAGTATATACAGAGAATGAAAGGTTAACGTTTAGCAGAATAATTTATTTTCACTCCAATTTAAAATTGAATGTTGAAGTCAGCTTTTTTTGAGAAATAATGTTGGCATTTATATGTCTGGGTTTATTATTTTTAGTTGTTCTTATCATTTAGGTTAGACAAGAAAAACTATAAAAATGAAATACGTTTCATAATATTTGGAGGGAAAAAAGATATTGTGTCTTCATGATAAATTTGATTCCTCAAAAGATCTTTCTCATGACCTATTTTGTCAGCAAGTTCTTGTATCTAGGAAGATTATTTCTGTTGGCTAGACAATTCAAAATGACAGAGTGAGATTAATAATATAAATACAGGTTTCCCTTGTTCTATTGATTTATTGGGTCCTAAATCTCTGAACACTCACCTATATTAGTCCTTTTACTATTGAGAGCTATGACAAAAAGTTACTCAGAGGTATGAGTGTTTGCAAGAAGGAGAATCTTTGTTAAGTGCAATTGATTAGCAACATACTACAAAGAAAGAATACTTCCTGTGAAAGTATCACTGTAATACTTTGGATGGATCAGATGTGTACAGACATAATCCATTACTAGGGATTGTGCTAGGGAGAGTCTTAAGAAATTTCTTTGTCTGAAATGTGGTCGTGTCCCTGCTTCTATTCCATCCACTTCCACATTTTATCCACCATGGGTGTAGAAAAGTTACTTGTCTGAGGCCATAATTTCATGTACATTAGCACTGCTATAATAGGTGGGAGACTTGGATCAGGGGACTCATCTTATTAAGACTTGATATACTAGTTTCTTTTTTTTTTCTGAATGAACATGAATACCAAGCTGCACATGAGCGAATAGACTATTCTCATTGCAAACAGGTGAAGTGCGTGCTGGGCTATGTCAGGATGGGTATGATTAGCAAACTGAGGAGGATATTACTTTTCTCTGGTTCTGGATGGAGCAAAAGTCACTTTGGCAATGCTGAGTGATATAAAAAGGAAGAACAGCCACAAACTGCAGACCAAGAGATTCAAAGACCGCTTAATGAGGCTGATGCAGCACTGGAGCAGGCTGCTGATTGAGGTTGTGGAATCTCCATCCTTGGTGACTTTCAGGACTTGACTATTAAGCCCCAGCAGAGTTGAACTTGTGGTGCAAAAGTCCTTCTCTGCTCTCAGTGGGAGGCTGAACTAGTTCCCTATAATAACATTTCTTTTTTGCAGTGAATGTTATTATGAAGTTTAAGACCTTTTACAACATAAAAAAATAAAGGAATGGGTAATTAAAAAAAGGTGACTTCTTGATTTTGATTTCATGCTACGTTAAGTTTCTAAGGCAGATTAGGTGGCTGTTTCTTTCTGCTCATTGGTATATTTTTTGAGACTAGTTTAGATTTTGAACACTAATGCTGATACACTCAGCTTTGGGTGAGAGGGATCTAAGCCTAAACAATGTAATTTCACCTGATGGAGTGGTAACTTTTTACACTGTTATCATGTCCTTCATTGCTGTCATCTGCCCCCAGAACTGAAATTAAAATTAGAAAAAATTAAAATACATGTTTAGTATTGAGCCATCTTCCAGAAAGATCTTTTCTACTAACATACAGAAACTTCATTACAGAGAAAAGAAGTAAAAATAGGTGTCAAATCATAGCTTCTTGACAGAATTTTAAGATTTCTGTATTTCCATATAATGTACATCTACAAATAATTGAATGCCATGTGTATGTTTTATGTGTTGTGGTTTTGGAAACTGAGGGCATGCAGTCTCTCAGCAATAGCCGTAGAATGTACAGATCTAAACAGACTGTATAGAGAAATAATTATTTCTGTCTCTCTCACACATTCAGGCTCTGTGAAAAACAGGGCTCTGTACAACGTCCTTGTCATGTCGTTTACATGCCTACTAGAAGTGGTTGGGTTTTTATTTGTCATTCAATCTGTATGTGTCAAGCACAACGACAAGGCTATCTAGTCTCCCCACCCCAGTGGCAAACTACAGCAGAGAAATTCATAAACAGAAGCTTACTGGTGGATTACCCACATCCACAAAGTCTGTTTCTTACCAGTGTAGAGAGATATGTGCTGCTGTCAGTTTGAAGTGATTCCCAGCCTCTGGAAGGCATAAAAACAAAATCCCCCCATGGAGTCTCCCCAGGCATGCTGAGATAGGGGGACACCTGGGTTGCCCAAAGATATGGGACCTTAAGAAACATCTGAAAAGAGTCCAAAAAAGCAGTAGTCTGGCAGGATAGTGCTGACACCTCTCTAGCTTTTGACAACTTTCTGGCACTACTCATAGCTGCAAGCCTTATCCTGCGGGTAGACTATCTAGCCTGCTGCAGACTTGTAATATTGGCACTAATTTATGTTTATGAGGAAAAAAGAGGGAAGCTAGTAATTTGTGCTGTTGAGTGGGGACCTTTGGAAGATGGTGTTTGAAGGTGCAAAATATGTCAGGCAGACTCTTTGGATTGTAAAAAACTGGTGAAGCAGTTGTTAGCAGAACATAGATGATCAAAAAAAAAGTCAGAAGTTCAGAAACCAAGTCTTGGCTTGTTCTTCCTTATCAATCAGGATAACAAACTGCAGACAGGCAGACAGCCCATCTCAGTAAAACCTCAGAAAGTCTTTGAATTAAACGTGAAAAAAAGATCTTCTGAGCTGCTTCCTCCGCATCACTTCGTCTTGTGGCGAATGCATTTTTCATCCAGCAGTGAAAGAAACTGCCTTGACTTACCTGTGGCCAGGCCTTTCATGCTCTGCACTGGAGGTTTTCTCAAGCCTGCAGCTGGGGTGTTGTTTCTAGTTTGTCAGCTCTGCTGGGGACACTAATGAGTCTGTCGATAGAAGCTTTGGCTACATGTTTTGTGGTGCTGAACTGCAGCAAATTTAATTCCTTTCTATCATGCAACTTTATGGCATTTTAAAAGTTGTGATCCACCTATCAGCAGCAGAGCTGCCTGGTAAAACTTACTTTTTCTCATTCCTTTCCCACATGCATGCCACAGCCTCTAACAGTAGTAAAATCCCAATGATTAACATATTTAAAATATATGAAAGATGTAGGGTCAAGTGCTGTTACAATGGTGGGATACTGTGAGACAGCTTCTTATCTGTATGGAGAAAGCATTTCTAAATAACTGGCAGTGTCACACCAGCACTATGAAGGTCAATCTGCTCAGTGCACGCCTTTCATATTGTATTTTTCTGTCATTTTTTGCCTTTGAATGAAGATCACAGGTAAAGTCCAATCTTCTATTTGCTATTCAAGGTGGAGATAATTTCAGCAAGCTTTTGTAGTGAACTTTTATTTGCCAGGTGTGTTAAACGGCTTTTTATAATGATTTTATATTAAAATGTATACACACACGTGTGTGTGTGCCTGCATATATATATATATATATTTGCTTCAGCACACTTGCTGCTGTTGGAGATGTCATTTTTCACCTGAGGGTTAAAATGAAGATTTCAGAGATTTGTTATATAAAATACACTGTACTTTCTTGTTCTAGTAGGACTTTTATCAGTAAATCAGAATTATCTGCCAACATGATTACATTCCCTGGAATTTCAATTGATTTTGGTATTTGGATTCTAAACAGTAGCTTTGTTCTACAGCTTGATACTGACTCCTGAAGCAGCTCAGTCTCAAGAGATACTTCTAAATATTTCCTCCATGTGTCCATATTTTATTTTATCTATTATTTGTATTTTGTCTATTGTGCAAAATAGATTTTAAGACAACCATCTTCCAAATACTGGTGTGTAGATACAGTAGTAACTGCACATTTAGAGATTGTATGTTTGTTATGATGGAGTTTTATTTCCTTCATTTCTATATTTGAATATTTTGCAGAGTATAACTGTACATTTGAATGACTGTTTGACTTCTCTTGCCTGGGAGGACTTGGGAGTCTTTTATAAGAAAAGAATATAACTGTCACTATTACTGTTTGCTGTCTCCAATAGTAAAATATTAGCAGGCTTAAACTTTTTATTTGAGTGACTGTTGTCACTGCAGTATTGTACGTATAAAAATACAAAAAAGTCATGTGGAAGCAAAAAGTCCTGCTAGATGAATGCAATCAGCTGGAGTCTCTGAAGGTGATAGTTATATAAATGTAACTAAACATTTATATAGTTCTATTTAAAAATTCTTCCTGCAAAAATCCTTTTTTTTAAATTATTTTGCAGCTGTTAAGAAATGTGTGCTGAAAATAGAATTGCATTTTTTGTGCTAACTTTGAGTTCTCCAAGTTTTGTTATATTTGGATATAATTATGACATCTTAAAATAAAGAAATTATAATTTTCTCTTTTTCTTTGCAGAGTCACAGTGTACACTCTGTGGGGAGCCTGAAGGTGAGTGTGTTTTCCTACTAATATTTTTCAAAGCAGCTAGAGGTGAACACTTGACTCTAATGATACTTGTGTACAATAGATTGGAAATAGCACATGAATGATGGAAACCAATGAAAGACATTCTACCCTATGTTAGATACAAAAAATGATTTGAATTAAGCTGCGTAAAGCACAGCACATGCTCCAGGCAGAATATACCGTAAAGGACAAATATTCCATTAGAACAAAAATTGAAATATTTACTGCTTATTCTTTTGTGTGTTAGTCAAACTAATTTGGCAGTAAGATAGTGTGTAAAGAGACATTTAAGGACATCAATTTGAAGATGGAAAACAAAGAGATTGGACATAAAAGAGAAATGAAAAATGTTTTTAGATTTGATATTACATTTACAGAGAAGCTAACACATTTTAGCAGGTGAAGTGAATAAATACCATTTCTGAAACAAAGATAATTAAGCAGTAACTTACGCAGCTCAAATATGTGTCCACATGACAGTGTTTGTTGGTTTGTTGTGTAAGTTTTTTTCCAAGTGACTAATTAAATGCCAAGATGAGACCCACATTTTACTTAAATGAATGCTGAAGCAATGAGATCATGATTTTTAAGGTAGGCTATTATTGAGGACAATATCTCCAATTTATTTATCTATTAATAATGGTGCTGTTATAAAAAAATGTTAAAAGGTTGACCTTAGTTTGAAATAAACCACCTGGAGTCCTTCTAAGAAACAGAGTTTAAAATAGTCAATGTAAATCCTGGAGACAAGTATATGAACTAAAGAATAAAATTATAGATTCTAGGCTGTTTCCAAAGATATTCAGCTTTATATCTTGAATAGGTGCTGAAAAAAATGCTTTGTCTTCTAATGTTTTATAAATTTACGAGGGAGAAGTTATTAAGATAGGAAGCCTGGAAGTGGAAGGCCTTGAGACCCTGCATCTAGTGAAATAACTCAGTAAATTAAATAATAATTATCTCCTTCTCCTTTGTTATCTACTGACAAATAACTATTTTAGAAATTTGTTTTGACTGCATTCCTTTAATAAACAGTCAACTGTTGATTTTTTAATTTTCTCTGTCCTTTATTTGATAAATTTGTAATAGTACAGATACATGTATTAAAAGGAAAAATGAGATTGGTGTTTGTTTGCCTTTCATGAGATATTTCTCTCCTGATAAGGTTGGCCAGCTTTAAAGTTATGCACTGGATTAGTTCTGTTTTATTATATGCTGTGCCTGCTGTGTAACAATAGCTCTCCTTTTCATTACTGCTCTTTCATACCTCTTCAGCTTTGCAAATATTAATAAATATATACGGACTTTGTAAAAAGGGAATTAAAAAAAGAAGGGTAATATTTTTTTAGCATTTATATGACTAAAAACCCACAATCAAAAGATAACTATGTGTATTCCTGTAGGAACAGGCCTTAAGAACATAATGTTCAGTTTTTAGCTATATAGAAGTGAACTTTCCCAGGAGTGAATGTCTCCTGGATCACCAGTCTCTCCTTTAAAACACAGTATTAATGAAATGCTAATTATTAATTCTCTGCCTCAGTTTTAAAGTATTAACATAAGTGTCAGCTTAGATTAGTGACAAGACTTAGAATCACAACTTTTTTGCTTGCCAGATTAGCACAAATTCTTATCTAACATTGAACATTTACAGAAGTTGGATATGTGATTTTGTGATGAAGAAGCAGTTGCTCGGTAGATATGACTTTAGTTTTTAGAAGGCCATTCTAAGAGAAACTTCATATCTCTGTTGCATAAACCAAAACAAACAAAAAAAACCCCTCAAAGAATATCGTTTTCCTATGAAATGTTCTATAAATTTTGGTATGGTTTCATTGTAGATTAAGAGACAGGAAGAAATAAAAAATCAAGTTTTTGCAGTGTACGAAGTATAATTTCTGACTTTTCTCTGTATCCTTCTTCAGAAATTTAAGATACTTTGTGGCTTGTAGTTTGCATTTGTGGAATCTGAGGAAAATTTAGAGAATATCAGTTAAAGTTAGATACTGTTTGCCTCCAGCTTCCTTTTTTCCCCTCCTCCTTATCAGATAAAAAAAAAATCAAAGTTCATTAAGTGCCTTAAAGTACTTTAGTGTATTAAGGTGAATTTGCAGTTATAAGACAGACATGCCACAGTGTAGTCCTCCCATACTGGTTTCCAAAGTGTTAAGTAGAGATTCATTTGAGAAATAGTAGATGTGGGGAAATCTCCTCCGCTTGGCTGAGAGGAAGACAATGTTTCACATCTTATGTCTTCCAAATTCCTCTGAAGCTGTTTATGCCATTTCTTGAAAGACCTGCAGGCAGCTAGGTGTGAGTTTCTGATCACGTTCTGCCTTCTGTAACAGAGGTGACAGAATGGAAACATTTTGCAAGCCTCAAATTCTGCTTGTCAGATTGGTCAGCTGCAGTCTCACTGTTCTCGTTACGGTTCATCCTTTCTCTAACCATCACTCCCCTTTCAAGACCAGCAGTTTTGTCCTGGATTATCTAAGTGTCATAAAAGTGACTGTGTAAAACAGAGCTCTTTGCTGGGGGCACATCGCCAAGTTTTTAGCAGTTAGTGCTGCACTGCAGGAAGCAAGTGCATTTATCTGCATACAGTTGTTGCACAGGTGGGGAGCAATGTGGGTGCATATTTTGTAGAGTGAAAACGTATTAAATATGGAAGGAAGATATAAATTATGAGAGTACAGGTTTCTCATTTCAGTGTTTTGCCTATGAACTTGTGGTTCTGCAGTTAAATGTGTCATGTGTCCTCCTTTTCATCCCGTCTAAAGAGAATGAGTTGGACAAAACTGAGGTCTCTGTTTGAGAATAAGTCTTTTGTATGAGCGGCAAAGACTTGTGTGTTCTGTTTCAAAAATCGTGGGTTTGCTGTGTTATTGGTAGTGTGCCAGCTACCATTCCTCTCAGTGTGGGATATTTGAAGACCATCCGATTTTTTTTTTTTTTTTTGCTGGGAGGAAACTGAAGTTGCCGAATCCCATTAACGTGGCTACTTCAAGCTGATCCATCTTCTGGAAACGCAAGAGCAGCAATGACACGTTTTCAGAGAGGTGACAACAGCTGCCTTTGGGGAAGTGATCTGCAGTTGACAGATTATGTTGTCATGATAAACATTGTTGGGTTGTTCTTTGCTTTATTCCTGCTCAGATTTTAAGTGAGGATGGGATGTTACAGGCACGTGTCTAGCTCAACCTTTGTGACAGCTGAAGTACTCTGTTAGACACACTGGTGTAGTCATGAGAAGTTTTAGGAACAGGTATCCCCATTAATCCTCTAGCAGATGTTTCTGTTCTTTCTAAATCTTTGTATTTATTCACAGAAGGTTTTGAAAGGACTATATGATAAATGCAATTTTCTATATTATCACAGCAGAAAACAAGTACTTTTGATGGCAGCCAAGGTTTCAGTAGACCACTCTGTCTTCTCAAAGCCTGTGCAAATAAAAGATTTTCTTCCAGGCATTCTTAATATCCTTCATAAATCCAGTAGCATCTTACTCTTTCTATAATTTGTCCAGGTAATTCAGATCCTTCCTCAGTGTCTCAGATCTCTTTTGAGCTGTGGCATACACCCACAGTTTGAATTAAGTTTGCCCATTACTTTTTGCCAGTAACTGGCACAAGAACTGGTTGGTGTTGTTAGGCTTGCTGGGTTTGTGGTAGCAAACTTTAAGTAGCGAGTCTTTTAATTAGTAAAATAAATATTCTATGCAAAAGGAGAGCTTAGAGGAGACTTATTTCTTAATGTATCTCACATTGCACATTGGGATTTTTTTCCCTAAACTTGCTCTTTTGTTAATTTAAACACTTAAGAGTTCATGCAGCCAATGAATAGATACTGCATGACTCCAAGTGTCAAAAGATTCAGAAATTTCTCATGATTATATTTTATCTGATAATAAATCCAATTTTCAGAAGATTAAGATTTTTTTTACTGTTGATTTACATTTTTGAGCTAAGATGCCCACATAATTTTGTCTTTCTCTGAGAAAAAATAAGTTTGTGTAAAATTTTTAGCAGTTACAAGAATGCTAGCATGTGTCACAGATTTACCCTTACAGAAATTTATGTCAATTAATTGTAGAAGGATTTTTAATATGATTAATAGTGGAGGATGAATTTAATTTATTTTTATTCTAATTTTATTTAGTAAAATAAGTTTTGAATGTTCTGAAATAAAACCAAATTGTACTGTTTAATTATATTTGCTCATGAGATGCATAAAATATTCAGTAGAATTTGGGAAATACAAGAAACATTAATAAATAGTTGACAGTAACAACAAAAAACTCTATATTCCTTGACAGAAAAAATGTCTTTTTCAGATATTTTTCAGTGTTAGAGAGATGTATTTATTTCAGGTGCTATCAGCTTTGATGCCTTCTGTGCTCTGGTTAATGCTAGCATGTTGGAGTTTGGGGGGAAATTAGTCTCGTTTTTTGCTTTGTTTTGTTGGTCTGTTTTATTTTGTTTGGCTGGGGGTTTTTGTTTGGTTTTGGGTTTGTTTTTCTTCTTTAATTGAAGAATCTGGAGTGTAGGTAGTTCAAAAAAATACCCTAAACTTGGCAATATGTCTTAATATTGATGATGTTCCATCTGTGTAGTTCTGGCTCTGAATATGAACATTTCCCTTGGTATCTCGTGGAAAACTATTGCAGGCATATTAATAACTCCAGAGAATTTCCTTAATCTTCATTTTGCTAATCTTAACATTTAGTAATCCACACTGAGAGCTGACAGTTTTGCCACTGTTAGCAACGACTTTCAAGAGTCCCGTAGTCTTAAGTTTTTATACTTCTGCTGTATTTACTAGACCAACAATTGCCAGTAATAAAATAAAAGTTGTCTGAGGAAGCAAAGTACATTGCAAGACACATAACCCTGACATTTTAAGGAAACAATAATAGATAATAAAATATACTTTGGCTAATTTTAATATTGCTTCTTTTCCTGCTACTTATAAAAAAAATCACAATTTCTTCACATGAGAAGGTTTATTATTCTGTATATGTACCATGAAATACTTAAATAGATTATGGTTCCTGCTATCAATATAATTATAATTCATAATTATTACCTGAAGTGATTGAGATAATGCTGAGTTCATTCAGTCATGTATGGAAAATTTTATGTAAATGTAGGGTCAAGGTCTTCAATCTTTCTGCTTTGATCTATTTGTACACCAACACCTTGGTTTTCATGAACAAACACATTTGTGTGCCTGTGTGAATTTCCTTGCTAGCATTTAAATAATAATAAATTAAATTACTGGTAGTATGAAACTTCCTCCTGATCCAAGTATTGTTAATAAACATTTTTTTAACACTTCAGTTACTACTCTCAAAGTGATTTGACTTTTTTATAGAAACTTTTTCAAGTTTCAAAAAATTGTATTGCTGTCATACTCCATTGGGTAGTCTGTAAATATTGAACTTTCTTTTTACAAAAACATGCGAGTTAGTTATGGTACATGTTTTTAAAAATAACCTGCAAAATTTGGAGATTGTATTAACCTAAATATTTTTTTTTTAATCTCTTTGTCACTGGGATAATGTGTGAGATTCTACTAAGTAATTTCTTTAGGATACCAAGTTAGAGTATATTCACAATGGGCATTATTCTTGGACTATAAAGTGATGTGATGTGTGTCATGATTTTTAGGAAAGAGTTATAGTATTTTTTTCTTGAAACAATAAATACAGTTTAACACACGTTGCTACTGTATTTTCATGTTGCCTGCTTTTAGGCAGACAGCAAGACTTGTCTACAGTATGTCTGCTAAAGATTTAGTTGCTGAAAAAGTTCTCAATTTCTGTCAATACTTGAAATATTTGAAGGTTCAATTTTGAACTGATCATTCATATTTGTATAGTTTGAAATGTTACATATGGCATTATTAAAATGAATGCTTTTGTCTATAACTGGTAATAAAGCTGCCCATTTTATCTAGTTGAATTGAAATAGAGAATGGTATATTCAAAACCCTAGGTCCTATGTAAACTGAGTTTGAGATATGGTGATGCTAATTTTGGTTCTTTTACAGACTGTCTTGTGGTTACTTAAGATAGAAAATGTTTGAAGAAACAAATCTCATTTTATTTTAAGAAAATAAATTATTTTCTTTAATAAAGTGTGTTCCAGGCCTTCCCTTAATTTATATTTGGAATAAATTAAATTAATTCTGCAGCTCTTTTTGCTTCTCATATGTACAGGAAACAACTGTACTCAAAACTACATTGTTATTTTTGGTTTTTTCCATCTACCGATCCACTCCCCTGAGTTTTGCAAACCAAAAAAAGAAAAAAAAAAGATTTAATTTAGATAAATAGGATGTAATCCCAAATGCACATTCATTTCACATTGTTGTGATTAAACAAACAAACAAAACCAAAGACAAGGACCATCTTATCTCTTGCTCCACTAGGAATGAACAAGTGAAAAGCTGATTTGATTTCTAGGGATGAGGGGAGAAAAGTTGGCCTCAAAGGCTATAGTCAGCACAGACTCAAGGCTTCATGCAGCATTAGAAATGTGAATATTTCCTCTGCCAACAGTGAATGAAGTTGCCAATGTAATTTAGTCCTGTAGGGGAATAAATAGTCTCAGGACTGCAGTGTTTGCTGGAGTGGAGGCCAGTGTGAGTAAGGTCAGTGCAGCCTAGAAGATGCTGATATTTTAAATTAACCTTTGCATAGAAGTAGATATGTATGTACACACACTTCTTTCTTCCATTTTTCTTCTTTTGCTCACTGTTTAGTACATTTTCATATTACATGAAATGTCCTGTTTTGAGTAGTTGTTCTTATATGTCAGATTGGTCTGTTGAATATTAATTTCTGCAGGAGGATCTTCCTCTTAAAGATGTTTTAGAAGTATGTCTCATAAATGAAAACATTTCTTTTATAGTGTGAACTGTCTGTGCTTTCCCTTAGCTTCTAATTTTCATGCTCTGCAATTCAGCTGTAATACTGCTTTGTATGTAAATGTAGCAGATCTCTGTATGTTGAACAGTAATGTCTTCAGAATATTGCCTACAGCTTCCAGCATACTTTATGTTTTAGAAACATACTTCTGCATCTTTGTAGGATAAGAAACATGGTAGATTTCTACCTAAACATAGAGATTTATTATTTTTGGTAAAGGTGGCACATTTCAACATTCATTCCTTATTTAATTCACTACAGATTTGACCCACTAAATCTGAAATAGCTGATATTATGGGTCAGATTTTTTTGTTCAGCAGTGTATATATTGGGGTGGACAGTTTTCAAATTTGATTTGGCTTTCACCATATCACTCCCTGGACCTGTCCTTTAGTCCCAGGCTCAGGGCAGGCTCAGATGGTCAGCCTGGCCTCTGCAGACACCTGCTTATAAGGAAACCTAGGCCTGCCTTAGCTTGAAGTTTTATATCTAACAGGAGCCTTGTGCTACTGGGGAATTTTCAGTATCTTTGTCCCTTTATAGGAAAAGGTGAAGCTAATTCTACATGTAAAGTTGAACATGAGTGAAATGCAAAATGCTCTAAGTGCCACTGGATCTTCTGTATGCAAGATTAAGTTATTGTTTCTTGATCAGTGTTTAATTCTTCTGGGTAGAGGGAGAGTCTTAAAAAATCTGTGATTGTAAAGTTTGAGAAGCACAGCTCTAACAGAAAGCAAAGACTTCCATTCCTATCACCACACACTGCAGCCTTCAAGACTGAATATTTCCAATCCATCTTCTGAAACCCACGCACAAATAAATTACATGATTATTATTGCACACTTGTATGTGCAATATGTACACATTTCATTCTGACTGAGCAGATAATGAATGATTTTTACTTTGATTTTAGATCATCAATCTGAAAAGGTTAAGAAACAGTGTGCTAGCAAAGGAACACGGTTTTGAAGCCAAAACCTGCATTAATTTAAAAGAGATTTCCATGCAGAAAGAATACTGGTTTCTCCTAGAGTGTACATTTGCATAAATCTTAGATAACTTCTGGCAACATTAATCTCAACAATGTATAAAAATCCTGAGCTCTTACTTAGTGCAGAGCTACAACTGATATTAGTGGAAATATTATGTAGAAAAAGAACTAGGACTTTCACAGCAAAGAACTTCAAGCAGATTGATTTAGTCTTCTATACCTGCTGATTATTTTCCATAAGATTTCATCATAATTTTAGTCACTGGAATCTTCTCACTCCTTATAAAATATTAAAGGCAACATTTTTCTATAATAATATGTGACAAAGAAATAGCTTTGAGTATGTGGTTGGAAATATTTTTTTTAATCTGCTGACTGACTGTTCATGAAAATGAAAAATATGATGGCAGCAACTGTGTTAATAACAATTAGCTTGTGCAAATGAACGTTAAACAAGTTTTTCAGTGCTGGTCTCTGAAAAATATTTCAGAAAAATCTTGACAAGGTATTGTTCCTGTTACTGGAAAAATGCATTTCCAGGTGCATCGAGAGACAGCATGTCCTTCACAGTGCAGTTCCTATCCCAGAGCTGGTTTTACAAATTCTAACCCCACATGATATAGCAGAAACTTGGAACAGTGTGTTCTTTCCCCACAGCTTATTTTTCTCGGTGGTACAAATGGACTGCCACTGAATGCCTCAGCATGCTTAGCAAAAGGAATAAACTCCTACATTAATGCTGCACAAAGGTCATGGTTCACTCTTTATTTGTTTTACCTGACGTAGCCCATGAAACAATAATGGGACAAACGTATTCTGTCAGATATAGGGCTTTGTACGTGGTCCAACAAGTTATGTGGAAGAAAAAGATAATGATTTTGTTCACTGTTTAGAATGGGCTCATTGTTTAATTAGAAACTTCGAATGTTGAACTTGGTTACACTAATGTCCATTATCAGCATTCCTTATGAGACAGACTAATTATTAAAACATGGAAATAATTTATCTTTCAGCATACGTGGAGACAGTAATCTCTTGGGGGGGTTTTAGCTTGTGTTGAATTTTCATTATGCCATTACATTTTTTGTTTGTCAAGTCTATAATAACAGTGTCCTTTTTATGAACTTTGTTTGAAAATCAGACTCCATTCTGAAAAGAAACGTCTAAGATTGTTGGGATAATTCAATCTCAACAGTCACTGTTCCTTATCCAAGAGCATAGCGATGGAACAACATTCCTCTTGTAGATTATTGTAAGTTATGAATTTTGTGAACTGAAATAAGACTTTAAGTTAATTCTATGAATGGCACCATGGATATTTTATTTTCACCTTTTCCTCAATAACTTTCAGTTCATCATATTGATATAGAAGAAAATGAATTCCCTTACTGATGAAGAACATGTGGGTGTTTTCTGTCTTGCTTTGTTTTCCTTTGTGTTTACTGTGTATAAACTATGTTAAAAATAGTTTTGTGCTAGACATAGTGATTTTCACTTTTCTGGTGGTGAAGCACCTGATTAAGTGGCTGTTTAACCACTTCAATATTTGCCTTGTACTATAGAAACAACAGGGAGGATCTGGAGGATATTCCCTAAGACAAGCCAAAAATGGCTTTTTTATTCTTTATTTGGTCTATGCTAGCAGACTAGACACTTTATCATCAAGGAAAGTCCATGCAGTTCAAATTCTGGCCTTTTTTTCTGTAAGCTAAATCTGATTCTTGATACCATAAGGTTTATGTATGTGTTATGTTTTCTAGCTAGCCAGTTGCTAAGAGTTTAAACCCAGTTTGGGACAAGGTTTTTTGGAATGATTTACTTCATGTTGTAAAAGTGCTCTCATAAAAGGACATGTTATTACTGTCTCTGCCATGAGAAACTCTTTGCAGCAATCAATATATAATTTAGGAATCCTGCTTGATACCAAAGGTTCTCTGCCTGCAAATGTTGGGTTTGAGTGCACTCTAAGTATGGGGCTTTTTTATAGTCTGTATAGGAATGTCTTCATATTGATCTGAAACCTAGAAAAGGTAAAAGAAAAAATGCTTGCTTTAGGCAAAAGTCTAGCAGTGTAGGGTTTCTAAGCTTCAACAAACGTAGATATAAACGCAGTTCCCACAAGACATATGACAAGGACAAATTCAGCTTTCAAGGTTGAATTCCAGATATTTGGTAAACAAGCAACAGATTCACTGACTGATGGAGGACTTCAGGTAGAAAAAAGATCAAATTCCACTTAACAAGGAGAAGCCAGAATTGGGGAAGAGATGTAGAGCTTTTTATGGTGGGACTTACTCAAAAGCAGAATTGAGAAAACAAAAAGAACTTTTGAACTATCACCAACAGATAGTGATATTCAAGAGCAGCAAGAAACAAAGGAAGGGAGATCCCTCTCTATGTTTTATTTTTATGACACAGTATAAGCTGCTTTTCTTGTGCTGAATCATGGCTTAAGTCACAATAAGAGAAATGTGATTTATTTGCAGAATCTTTATAAATCTAACTTGTTTGTTAGTGTTCAGTGTCTTTAACCTTGAAAAGGTGAACTCAGATTACCCATAACCTGAGGGGAGACAGACACATTTATGATCCCTCAAACCAGTATAGCTGAGCTTCAAGTTCTCATTCTGTGACATGAGAGTAGAGAGACCATGGAAGGAGATTAAACACACACATTTCTCTTACTGGGAAAACCAAATACAGAAGCATCATCTAGCACAAAAGATCAGCTGTAGATGTGATAGAAGATGTGACAGAAGAGGGACAAAGACCAACATTGTAACTGGAATTCCTGCTCTGTTCCATTGATGCAGGGTTTTTTTTTCCAGTCTCATAGCCTCTATAGGATGGTGGTTTTAACATCTGCAGTGAATTTGGTCCCATTTTAGCATTTTAATATGTCTGTGGAAAATATTTGTACTCTGCTAATCCACATAGTACCTTTCTGACATAATTATTTCAACTTAGCAAGCTCAGGACTTGATGTATTTGACTGAGTAGGCAACACAAACTGAAATGATTAATGTGTTTGAAATGGGACAGTTAAGGAAATTTTGCAGTAAGTTTTTTCTACAAGACAGATGAGGTTGAATACTTTGTGCCTGCATCTGTGCTCTATTCCTAACATTATCTTTTAGAAAGATCAGCCTCTGAATATGAAGACATATAAGGACTTGTACAATATATTTTAACTAGACATTGACAAATCAATCATTCCAACTCACAGCGGAAAGCAATAGGCAATTTGTTACTGTCTCCAAGAATGATGGAGATAACAGGAAGAAGAGGTGGAGGAGAATCCAAAGTGGAACATTGACAGAAGCAGAAACAAAATACAGCCCTAGCTGACTGTAGTTGCCTACTATCCCTGCTGACTGATTGCAAGATCTTGCAGTAAAAGTACAATTACTACTTGGTTCTAAACAACTAGCGCTCTGTAGCAAACCTCCGTTACCCTCACAACTGAAAATGAGCTAACTCATTACATGTGATGAGTTACATTTACAGTTGAAACTTCAGGCACAACCAGTTCTGGAGATATAAATTCAGTATTTGGAATTAAAAAGAATAATGTCTTATATTGTATTCTGGGATACTGCTACAAAATAAATTTTTAAATACTAGGTTATATTAAATAATATAGGTCATATTAAATAATATGTTATTGTAGCTAAATTAAAAACTGCTGCCAGAGAATTAAGTGCTTCCAATTGAGAACTAGAAAAAAAACCAACGAATCAACATTTGGATGTTTTTATGGTTTAAAAGCTGTAGTAGTAAACAACACAATTATGTAGTAAGAGAACAGTGTCCCTTTGTAATCCATTGTGAATCAGCTGTGATCACATCACAAAATGCAGTGCCATTCAACAGGCATCCAAGTGACCACAGCAACAGAAGGCTCTGAGGCAGAACCTAACACAGCTAGTTTTAAATAGAAACACAGAATGGTTTGGGTTGGGAGGAAACTTTAGATCATCTCGTTCCAACGCCCCTGCTATGGGCAGGGACACCTTACACCAGACCAGGTTGCTCAAAGCCCCATCCAGCCTGGTCTTGAACACTTTCAGGGAAGGATCATCCACAATTGCTCTGGGCAACCTGTTCCAGTGCATCACCACCCTCATAATGGAGAATTTGTTCCTAGTATCTAAACTAAATCTCTCTGTTTTCAGTATAGTAAATACATAAGGCATAAACTCTGGTCAGAATGTTTATGCTTGTTTTGTAGTGATTGGTTGTTTACTAAATTTTAAATTTCAAATAACATCTAGTATGTTTTGGTTGAGTCCACAGAGACCTTCTTAATAAGCTGTATGATCTAAAAAGTGATCAAATGTACTTTGAAGACAAAGGGAATTTATGAAGCAAAAGTGACACTATTTAACAAAAGCAACATTTTAATATAATTTGTAGTAGTGAATGATAATTGTTTTCAAACTAAAATGTGGGAACACAGCAGGGCAATTCCAAAATATGTCAGGATCTTTCTCTCTGACTGGCTTAGAAAGAGATAAATGCATTGTAAATATTCACAGCTTTGATGTTCTCTTCAACTCACCAATTCCTAATGGAACATTTTTCACTCTGTGGTAAACATCACTCCTGTCTCACCCTGAATTTAGTGCCCTAACTGCCTCCATTCTTCTTTCTGTTTCCTTGCAGCATAATGTATCATACTCCATCTACTGCTAAAATATGCACAGTAGAGGGTTTTGTTTCTTGTTTGAACAGGTAATACATTGATTAATAAATGCTGCATAATTTATTGAAGAAGTAATTGCTCACAGAGAGGTAAATTAAGCTTCCTAGCTATACTGAACTTCTGGAAAGCTTTTTTCTGGCTCTAATTTCTAGTGGAATAACACTGATACAGTGTCTCTCCTCAGGAGAAGTGACTATAATGAATATTAATTTTAAAAGAGTGATCTAAAAGTTTCAGTTGAGGTTAATTTTGGAAGAAAAGGTCAGACCTGTTGAAAAGAAAACATATCTTGGAAATGTAGGGATTCAGATGACACTGTGCTTACTAATGTTTCATAAAATAAATATACTCCATAGCTGACTGACAAGCTCTCCTTCAGATGTGAGAGATCCTTCAGTCCCTGTTCTACTTAGCTCAGAACAGGAACACTGAAGCTGGGTCTGTTTTCCAGAGTAATGCTCTGGTCTGGATTAAAGTCTAATGTAGAACAGGTCTCCTGTGGCCTGTGTAATCATTCTTTCTTTGAAGGAGTTGTTTATCCATAATGGTACAAGAGAAACAGACAAACACATTAACCAAAAGCAAAATTCACTCACCTATTCTGGTTCTGTTTTTAAGGAATAAAAATGAAACAAAGGAAGTGCAGGGAGACAACAGCTCTGTTCAGTGAATAATTCCATTTACATAACTTCAATTTGGTATTTCCTATGGTTTACATTTTTACAGTTTGAGGAATGTTAATGTGGATAACCAGAACTAAAGCATGGCCTCTCGGTATATATCCTAAAATGATTAAGAGACATTTGTAGTAACACCACATTTTGGACAGACCATGCACTGGATTGGTAGGCTTAAAATCTCACTTTTAATTAATTAATTTAATTTAATTAGTTAATTTTACTGAAAATTATTTGAAGCACTAAAAGGAGACGCTTAGTATGCTAGTTGCCAGTGGGTTTCTTGGTGATATTTAGGATGCTGACATCAGTCTGATTGTTTTGGATTCACTGAAGTGCTTGAGCTTACAGCCCTGGCTAAAGCAATGGGGTTGCTGGCTCCTGGACAGCAGCTGCACTGCCCTTGCTTGGTCCTACCTTCATCAGCTCCCAAGGATTGGTTTCAAACTGAGTGTAAAACAAGTACCTTCTTCAATGACTCAATAATCCAAGCCTGGCCACTTAAGGTGTGATTTTTGTGTTTTTATTGTATTTAAGAAACAAAAAGACAAAGTAATATTCTGTTTATCAACATGTTTTGTTTACCCTCAAGTCAATTTGTGTCTCTTGCCATTTTACTGCGCTGAGCAGGGAAACAGGCTTGATCCTCAAAAGACATCTGGATGTTTACATCGAGTAACAAAAGCAAGCTCAAGGGCTGGTCTCTGAGTACATATCAATGAGTGGGTTGTTTTCCAGTTTAGCTTTTTAATGAGAAAAAGAAAAGGTGTTAATACAAAGAAATAAAGTTTGTAATTAAGCATATAGTAGGAATTAAACCTAATCCTGAAACAGAACATCTCAGTTTCCTAGGTAAACTTGATATCCAAATGCATTCTGTCCTTTGTCTCATTTCTCAAACTGATGCACAAGACAAGATCAGCTAAACTGATCTACAAATTATTTCCCTCTCTTCCCACTGTGCTTTCCTTTCTTTTGTCTTACTTCAACCAAGTAGGCTTTGTAAAAGTCTGAATCAAACAGTTCAATGCTACCACTTATGACTGTTTTGATTACTAACTTTTTTTTCCAGAGTGGCATATTTAAGGTGTAAGACAGCTGAATGGGTGATCAGAGTGGCAACTTGCAACCCGAGTACTAATAAATTAAGACCAATACATAGATCCTATTTCTTGTATAGAAAAGTATTAAATATTTTGAAAAGTCCTTCAAATCATTCTCTGCTTCCACTGCCACTTGTCCCTAGATGTCCATGGACTGCACTTATAACACAGCACAAGTGTATGCTAGTAAGGATGACGCTTGACAGAATTGCCTTGGAGGGTGTGTGACGATGAATGAAAACCACTGCAACTCTCAGATCTGCAACAGAATGGCAATTGTTTGATCAGCTGTGGTATCCCTCTGAAAGCTCTGATGAGACTGGAGCCTTTCAGTCTTACAGAATTCAGGCATGTCCGAGCTTTGGCTGTTCCCAAAGCACAATAATGCTGTGAAGATGGAAAGAAACTCACTTGCAGAACTGTATCTGCTGTGCTCTGTGTCTGGAATGCATATAACTCTCCGACCCTCGGATATGTATTTCAATAGCTGAGGATGAGCAAATTACCCATTGGCATCTTTGCTAGAAGAAGGTGAAATAATCTATTCTTGGAGGAAATTCAGAACTGGAGAGGTTATTAAAAAAACCCCACCAAACAACAAAAAAACACAAAGGAAACAGGGTAGAAGAAGGAGGTGCCATGGGAGTAGCAAAAATATTGCTGATGCAGCATTATATAGAAGTTAGGCTTATGAGTTAGTCAAAGGGTCATTATCACAAGACACTTGCACATTTTACTGTTGACCTACTGGGCCATGAGGACAATGACAGAAATCTTCCCCAGGATCTCAGGAGACATTCGGAAGTACACAGCTGCCAGGCCTTGGACTAAGAACAATGCATGCACTTTTAAATATAAAATTCAGCTGTGAAATTGCCAGTCGACCAACAACCTAAGAAACACTAATACATTATTTGTTTAGTTGTCTGCTTAGCCGCTCAATTGAGCACATGCTTTGTCTTAAGCAGTCAAGTTTAAATATTTCATTTTATGTCAGTAATAATCAGCTTAAGCCTGTGCTGCCATTTTTTGTTGAATTAGGTATATTCGTTTGACGGCTGTGGAAAAAGAGAAGTTATTTGTCTCATAGATCAATAGGGCTGCCCCACCTACCATTGAATTCCCACTGAAAACTAAGCATCAGCTGGCTCATAATTATCAAGTCAGACTTAATTGTCAAGAATGTAAAGCTGAATACTACAGTGAAGCAATGTTGAATGGCATGGAAAAAAATGGGATTTAAGGGCTATATATTAAGAATTTCAAGGATGAATGTAAGCATTTCTGCTGTGGTGCACTTGCATAATCATATTACCAAAAACACAAAGCTGAAATAAAGAATTAATTAAAATTATAAAACCCTGAAATATCTGAAATAGGACCTGTTTATTAATATTTTCTGTATGCAAACCCATATTTTAAAAGCCTACTTTCCATGAGAACATTGCTGCTGTTATTAACTGAGTCAGGATGCTTACGTCTATTTTATCAAACTAGTGCATTTTTGATATACAGATATCCCATAATACCTCCAGCAGTTAACTCATCCCTTGTAAACACAAAATGAAGTTTAATTTGCTGTTGAACAAAGTCTCCTGCACGGTGTCTTTGCTGACAAAAAAACAGCACAAGGCTGTTTTTCTTGCAAAAGACATTCAGGCAAAAGTATGTATATATTCAAAATGAGGTCTTTTATAACTTTAATCAATTTTGAGCTTAATATGTTTAATATAATTTATTTACTATTTAATGTAGCTCCCCTTTGGTGAGAAACATAAGCAGTTAATGACCTGCAAAATGCTTCTATGTAACTAAATTCTAAAAGCATTTGACAATTAATTGAATTAACTATGTCTTGAAACCTGCCATTCTGGGAATATTCTAGCGATTGATAAAAATCCTGCTTTCTACACATAAAGCAAATTTTTCTCTGCCTACAGCTGTGTCCATAATTTTCACTGTGAATCAGGGTACATATAGGTAAGCAGCCATAAGATAAATGGCCTTAGACTTAATAGTTTTAATATAAAAACTTATATTCTCATTTTAGATAAAAAACACATCACAGTTGTACCTACTAGATCACTTGAACATTTGAGCCGTGTATTTACTTTTTTCCTGTAAAAAGAGGGTGAAATATCTGGGGAAGAGTATTTTGATGAGCCGTCCTACCTCTTGCTCATAAGTGCTATTTTAGCCTAGATTTTTAGCAAGGTTTTCATTTATGCATTGGTCAATCTGAGGAAAAAAATGTGGGAAACCAAGTGCACTGGAAGTGGCATAGTCCAGGATGATCACTTCTGTAATGTTAGTTATGGATGAAGATTTTAAATTTGTTTTCCATTTTGCATATGTTTTGTAAACCCTTCCGTAATATTGTCCTCTGCACTGCAAGTCCCAGCCTGCAGAATTCCTGGGGAACGAGGCTGAAGAACTTTTTTTCTTACTAATCTCTACAGATATAAACTTAATCCTAAACTTGTTTCCAAAAATAATAAGAGTATCTGTTGATTATTCAGCTGCTCCACAGTTCACCAGTAAATGGATTAAAAAATAGATGGAGCAACTTGCTTTAAAATGCAAAATGTCGCCGGTGACCCATAAATGAATCTTCAAAATTCAGAAGAGTATTTTGTTGTGCATGTCTGGGGTAAAGATAAGGATTAGGAAAACATGAAAACTGTGAGCACCATTCCTAAGTCCTGGGTGAGTTATGTATGTCAGCCACATACTGACAAGTAATGCCATCTCTGCTCCAGCCTGCACACCCAGCATCTCTCACTGCTGTAGGCTATTCATCATCTTGCAGATACAGTTACTGTCCTTCCTTCTCCCCCAAGCATATTACCCCGTGCTCCTCTCTTTGTTATCTTTTCTCCTTCTTCAGCAACTTCAGACTTTCTCAGTCTCACCTTCAAACTTCATATGTCAAGCTTGCCTACAGCTTGACTCACACTTGGCCCTGCTGGGGCTTGTTTACTTTTATTTAATTAAAATGCACCCATCCGGAACTCTGGGCGCATTACTGACTGCCCACCTTGCAGAACCTTAAATTTCTGCAGTATTTTCACATTGCTTTCTCTATATGCCTGCAACAACCTCTTTCTTCAATTACAACAAGCAATGTAAAATTTTTCTCTCAAAACTATCCTTTGAATCCTTGCTTAACTACCAAACCCCTATTTTTACCTTGTTTAGCCAGTCAGGAATTTAATTTATTTCAATTACTGAAGAAATAAACTACTGTGGTTAGGAAGGTCAACCTTAAAGTCATTGTTTATTTGTGTATTCTTGTTTTCCTAGTGCTCTTAAGATTTTTATGTTAGTGTCAGGAGTGTAGCTTCATCATATGAACACTAATTCCTTTACTGTGGCTGAAAAAACCCCAGTGTATTTTCCTATGTTACCCAAGTACTTTTGGATGGGAAGAATTAGCAAATGGAAAAGTGTGTATTCCTAAGTTAGTCAGTAATTTTAAAAAAGAAAGAAAAAAAATGAAAGAAAAATAAAAATTGTGAGTTTCTCATATATGGAGCCTCAGCTTTGTTCTTAAGTGCTGAGAACATCAATAACAAAATGAATAATTCAAGGAATTAGGAACCTGAATAAATATAATTTATTAACCTTTTGGATGATTTTTTTTTCAAGCAAGGGAACTTTCTTATTCATCTCTTTTTCTTTCCTTATTCCTCTCTCTGTTTCCAGTTCTGTCCCCCAAAGCTCATTCTCGTCCTTTCTTCCTGCTCCATTCTCTTACTGCTCCTTCCCTCTGTATGTTGCTCATGAGTTCAGTTTTCGGGTGGCAATTGCTCTTCTCACTCCCTTTAGCCATAGTCTAACATCCTGTACCTGGGCCCCACTACGAGCAACAAAGAGAAATAACGGTGTGCATGTGTCAGGATGGACAGGACACAGGAACAAACACAAAGCCACGGATCAAATGCAAATTTATTTGAATTTATTTTCATTAACCTCACCAGCTGGGGCATCCCCAAAGCAGCCCCTGGGCAGTGGCTCGCAGGTGGGGACACAGGCACCACGGAGCTTGCTCCATGCTGGAGGGTGGCTGGACCTGCTGTTTCCTCATGGCTCCCAGGGATTCACACAAGCACGGTGTGAATTCACTTAACCACTGGGCTTTGATCTTTCCCACAGCAGGGCAGGAACCTCAGGCAAGTTCAATAGGGTGCCTCTGAGTCACAGGCCTATGTTACCTAAACATAGATGTTCTGCTAGTCAAGCACACAAGACTAAAGCATTATTATTAAGACATATATGTTTTTCTACACCCCATCTGCAAGTTACTTGAGCGTGTTTGCAATAATCCTCACCATTCTTCCACTGTTTTCCCACATTGTGCCTCAAATCTGCTCATCTGACTTTTTTTTTGAAGACCTTATAATATCAGATGAATCTTTGCTCGCTGTAAAATCAGTGACAGAAGCAGATGTCATAGAATACTGCAGATATCAGCTCTTGGTCAGATGAATGCCACCCTTACTGTCTGCTCCAGTTTTCTTTGAAACGCATTCTTGGAGGGCCTGAATCATGTGATCAGAAATCAGTCAAGATATGATACTGTCTGGATTGCTTGGTTCTGCCTCCAGAGCAGCCACAGGGACTCCTAAAATTCTCATTTTTGTGCTTAGAGGGCGGAAAATGTTTCGTGCTTATCCATTGCTGGTGAAGAGAGTAATCACTTGGTATTGGAAGCAGAATCAGGTGGGTTAGTACTTACAGGCATGCTGGGACTTTAAACCAGCAATTTGGGTATAATGAAGTGTGCATGAGAGGAGTGCAGAAGAACAGCAGAGGAACTGCATTTGGTGCTCTGCTGCTCCTGGAGCATGCTTGTTTGCTGGACACTTTACGTAGCTGCTCGGTTTTTTTCTTGAAACATGTTGTGGTTGGTGCACTTCTAACACTGCACATTTCTAAAACTTTTCTGTTCCTGCAGAACCACTTTTCAGAAATATCCATTTTGCTTTGCCATTGTGATACAAAAACATGGTATTTAGAACAAGATATTTATCAGAAAGCATTACACAGGTAACAAATATTTTGAGAGATCTGAAGTCTTTGTTAGCATTTTCAAAACAAAAGGGGTTTTTTGGCTAAATATTTTTTATTTATTTCGTTAGTCTAACTTTAGTTTTGGTTTCCGTTTTTTTAACTTTCTTTTTTTCCAATGACAGCTGCAAAAGATATGTCAATATATCAGTGCAACTGTAAAATACTTTTTTCTTTAATCAGCATTTCACTTTAATATTTTATTGGTTGTTCGTATGCAAAGTATTGTTGTATCAGCTCCAAATTACAAATCTTTGTTTTTCTCTCTATTTTTATCGTAACTTCATCCCCAGAAAATCAAAATTACTGAAATTTCTTCTGACTCTAAAGGTGGTTAAAACTGGTATAATACTCTGTTGAGAAAAAAAGGCTATGCAACACAAATACACATTTTTATTAATGTTTCTTTTGCCGTGGAAGTCTTTGGACTATGCTTTTAGGGTCTCTAATAAGAAATGCTAAAAGGTGTTTAATAGTGTTAGTTGTAATTTCTGAATTTAGGAAGACTTTAATTCATGATCAAAATATTTGATTATCCTCGACAAGCTTGCTTCATTTTTTTTTTCCCCAGTGGGTATTATATTTCTTCTATTTATTAAAGTATGAGCTTATTTTTTACGGTTTAAAAACGTTTTTGCAGTCTTTTTTTAGTAATGTTTTTATTATATTCATGGAATCTTAGAATGTTTGGGTTGCAAGGGACCCTAAATATCATATAGTTCCAACCCCCCTGCCACAGGCAGGGACAACTTCCACTACACCATGGTGCTCAAAGCCCCATCCCACCTGGTTTTCAACAATTTCAAGGAAGGAGCATCCATAACTGCTCTGGGCAACTGTTCCATTGCCTCATCACCCTCATAGTGAAGAATTTTTTCCTAATATCTAATCTAAACCTGCCCTTTTTCAGTTTTAAGCCATTCCCCCTTGTCCTGTATCTCCCTGTCCTTGTAAAAGTGCCCTCTCCAGCTCCCTTGTATGACCCCTTCAGGTAGTGGAAGGCTGCATTTAGATCACTGAGAAGCCTTTTCTCCAGGCTGAGCAACCCCAACTCTCCTCATAGGAGACCTGCTCCAGCCTTCTAAATGTCTTCATGGCCTGCTTTGGACTCACCCCAACAGGTCCTTGTCCTTCTTCTTTAGGGGCCCCAGAGCTAACAATAGTCCTCCAGCCGGGCTGTCACGAGAGCAAAATAGAGGGGTAGGATCACCTTTGAAACGAGTGACTGAAGAATTCTGCTTTCCTATAGGTTAGAGTATATCATATATTCCTGGTGAGATATAGCCTGTAGAAATCCAGCTACTGTGATTAGATTGAACAAGGGAGGCTTGGTTGTAGTAGAAGACATGGTGGTCTCATGAAAGGTCAAATTTTCATCAATTCTGCATTATTTACACTCTGTGTTTTCCTGTGTGGTAAATGAGCACAATTTCATTAAAAGTATTTCTGACCTTTTTAGTGCACATAATTTCCTTTCGAGATTCTAAAACTTTGGCTTGATTTGTTCTTGACCTGCAAGAAAATAACAACTTTTTATTCAAATATTTTCTAATTATTTTGGTATTTGTGCATAAGGGCTAATGAAAGTGATTCTAGAGATGTTGAAAGAATTTACTTCAAAAGCAAGAGCTGCACTGCCCATTTCAGACTTGAACAATCTGCTCCCCAGTATAAATGCTAGCTGGTTCCAGTTCCACTACACCAGTAGATTCTGACATTCAAAACTACAGGAACAAATTCAGAGAACAAAAAGCATTTGAGTTATTGGAATCACAGAGTAATTCATATGCTTCTGTGTGTTTGCTCTATCAGCCTAAATTATATTTACCTTCACAAAGGCTTTATCACATGAGCACAGCAATTCATTTCAGTAAGTTGCTCATGTCCATTCTCTGTTCATCTGCAAATTCAGTTGAAAGTTTGTTCAAAGTAACAAAGAAGAAATTTATACTAGCTTTACAAGAAAGATAAGTAGCAGCCATTTAAATTTTTAAAATCTTAAAAAAATAGATTGATCTAAGTAAATAGAAGATCTTCTGAAATAAGTTCTCTGTATCCAATTTAGAATTTACATTAATATGTGCCATCGTAAATAGAGTTGTTTTTAACTCCGTGAGATCAGTCAAGGTTAGTTCATTTTAATGTCTTCTTTCTGGATGTGACTTTGAAAATGAGTAAGACTCAAAATGTCCTAGGCAGGATCTGCAGTGTGGTTTGGATTAACTGCATCAGTTGGTATGGATGAGTTTCGTGTTAAGTAATAACTCTTGCTGCACTAGCAGTGCTAGTGACAGTGAAAGCCCTCTGACTCTACAGCCTGGACATATGATTGAACTGCTTTGCTCTATACCATCATGAAGATCTTTTATGTTTCTCAGTCTACCTGAGTAATCTAGAAAATGTTTGTACCAAAAGTACATTCAGGATCGTAATCCTTTATTTGTCTCACAAATCTCAACATAATATCCAGCCTAGTGTGAGACTTTGGTAATTAAACTCTACACTGAAAGCTATGTGCTTCATGGATCATTGGATATGCTAATTACCTGTTACTAGGACTGTCACCTGTATTTATGTTGTGGTAAGCAATGGAATATTTTAATCTACTTGGAAAAATTAGTAGCTATGAAGGTATTTTGAATGTGGTGGATTTTTTTTAGATAAAACATAGAAATATGATGCTTTTTTTTTCTCTGTACCCTGGGTAAATGAAACTGGATATCTTGATCTAAGTAGGTCTGTTGAGGTTTTTTTTCCACTTCATAAAGTGTATTTGCAATGTATTTTGTGTTTTCTATTGCACTTGGGTTTACATGTCCTTTTACCTTTCTCTAAATTGTAACAAATTGTTCAAAGCTTGAATTGGATAAACAGGTCTGTTCTGTGTAATTCAATAACTGCTTCATATTGCATAAATGGTTCCTATTGCACAATAAGGGAGGTTATCAATATCTTTTTCTCCTCTTTGCCATGATACAAGAGCACTAATGCAGTGTCAGGAAAAAGTAGAGTATTTTTCTCATTTACAACAGTGGTGCTCAGGTTATTCTTTAATTTTATGTCTTTTTTTTTTTTTTTTTTTTTTTTTTTTTAGCTTTAGATCTGGTCAGGGAAGACAAGCAATGGAGTAAATATATATGAACATCCACCTCAAATGTAGTCAAATTCTTGTTTATATTTTATCTGAAAATGGTATAATAACAAATGTGACTTCCTTAATTAGAAAATAGATGTCGAGTTAAGCTTTTTGCAATATTAATACAGGAAAACATGTAATGTGTTTTAAAGCTGTTGCTGTACACTAGGGCAACACAGTTCCAGATATTGCCTTACACCGGGCCAACACAGTTTGCAGTATAACATTGCGGCCCCATCTGCAGTAATCACGCATGGGAAGAGCTACAGCGGCTCACCGACCTTATGGGCAAGAGCTACAGCGGCTCACCATCCCTCTTAGAGGCACGGTCACCCATAAAGCAGTCCAATCCCAGACTTGCTTGGGCAAGAGCTACAGCGGCTCACCGTCCTTCCCAGAGGCACGGTCGCCCAAGGCAGTCCAATCCTGGACTTACATGCGTAGGCTACTCACGGCTCTCCTGGGCACACCCCCGCCCAGGGATTACGCGCCGGCCGGCTTTTCCACTTCCCCCAAGTGGATTGCAGTCCGTGAGGCTTATACTGTCGGAGGCTTCCAAGAGCTTCTAAGGCTCAGCCAGTTATCACCGCGATACATACAAACACAGGCACCAGATGTCAGAGTCCAAAAAGTCCAGCATAGAGAAGGGTGGCAGGAATCAGCAACCAGAGGCAGGCATCAGCAGGCAGTGGCAGACATCCACAGGCACCAGCTCAGCATCCACCCAGTCAGCTCCAGCTCAGCTCAGTATCTGCTGCTCTGTGATCCTACAGCACAGCCCTTTATACCCATCGTCCCTTGGGCTACTCATGTGCTTCTTGTTGTAGGAATCACCACACCTGCATTCAATGCTGGCCTTCCCTCCTCCCAGGGACACAGCCGCAAGCCATGAGGCCAAGGCTGCCTACAGCCTGCTCTTGTAACCCCACACTTTAAAGTGAATGTTTTCAGTCTCTGCCCCATTACTTACATTTGACCTACCTGCATCTTCTTTTATCATATTTTATTTATCGGTGCATTTAATTATGCTTGTTAAATTAATTCTGTTAAATGGGTGTTCATTATTTGTCATTCACGTAAAGATTTAAGGTAGAAGGCAATGGAATAGATTACCCTTCTTATAATTTGGTCTCTGTTCTCTTTTACATTCTTTTGTTTTCGTTGTTCAAGTATAGTCATGGACCCTTTCTGTTGCCTTCTCTTCCTTGTTCCAGTAAGAACTTTTTTGGTTTTTTTCACACTAGTCTTTTTGATTAATTTTCATATGAACATAAAGTACTCCCATGTGTTTCCCTGATTCCTTTTCTGCTTTCAGATCATTAAAGAGCTCCTAGCTCAGCCAGAAATATCTCTAGCTTTCCTTCCTCTATTTTCTTCACATATGTACAACTTGTCTTTGTACATTTGGTAACACAAAGTACAGTCTTTCTAATGGGAGTATTTTCAAACTACATGCTCAGATTAGTTGAAATGTGTCTTACTGTGTTTCTGTACTTACTAGGATGTATTTGGTGAATAAGCTGCTAAATATACCACTTTGTTTTTTCAGACTGAAAAAAGGCAAGACAGAACTTGAAGTGCACACACAAAGATGAAAAGCATCTCATGGCATTGATGATATCAGAAACAGCAAAAGATTCTGCTTTTAGCAAACCAATGCACTTAGATTTGCAAGTTCTTAGTTGTTTGAGATTTTCTGTTGCTGTTTACAAAAATAATCAGCTCTTCTGCCCTTGTTGTTTTGTTTAGGACAGTATCAAGAGTATGTAGCCAGTTGGATTGCAATTTTTTCCCCTCAAGGCTAAGTGTCAGCAGGAACTGGAAGATATTGTCTCTTAAGGAGACAGATGCTGTCAATCCCATTATGATATTGCATTTTTTTATGCAAGATAGCAGCTCTTGGCAATTGCAGAGCCTAGAATTTAGTAGGAACCAGCTGCTGGGAGATGTCTTCATTGATGCCTCTGATGATGCTGTCACTCCTAGGTTTTGGTCCTATATTAGCCCTGCTTCCTAGAACTACCTAGCTACAGCTACTGTCTCCAGCATCTCTACCTTAGCTTGCTTACTCCAACTTAGATTTACTTTCAAGAGAGACTTGAGGTTTTTGAAGTCTATTCTTGCTATTTAATTTACTCAACTTTCCAATTAATTCAAATATTAACTATAATAGCTGTTTTTCCAATTAATTTTCTCCCTCTAGATTCTCACCGAATTCCTCACTACTAATTAAACTTAAATCTGACATAGCTGCTCACTGGATGAATAAAAGGGAAGTCTTGTATATTCTCTCTTTCTTCTCAGACCTCCTATTATGACATTGAATAAACTGGACTCTTCCTGCTTCCTGAATTCAGAGGAAAATTACTTCTTAGAGAAGTATGCCTGCTCTTAAAGAATTAATTGTACCATTCAGGTCAATATTGCAGTTCTGTGATTTGTCTCACAAAGAAATGCTGGAAACGGTCTTCTGTAACTTCAGTTGTTTGATAGGACAGATAAAATGTCCTGTCTCAATGGAAAATGATTTTATGAAGAATTCCAGAATAGAATTATTTATATATCAGAGTCTAGCAGAGCTTTAAAATACAAGGAGCAACTTGCTTGACTCAGAAAATAATTTGAAAACTACAGAGTGTGAGTACCAGTTATTTTTTAGCCAGCTGAAACAGTTTCTTGTCTCTAGGAAAAATGTTATCCTTCAGCAGAAGACACCAATCCACTTCACTTGAGAATTTTTGCCAGATAGTGTCACATGGATTTCCAAAGATTGTATATTATCTCCCCATTTATCATGGGGATGCTGTTTGGAAATGCAGTAAAGTCACAAAGCAACACTTCTGTATTTTGTGTGAATTTATTCTTATTCTTTCATACTCCTTTTTGAGATCTAATCAAGAAGTGTGACTATCCCTACTCTGATTGCACAGCCAATCTACTCTTGTTCTCACAAGTGAAAATGTTTATACTGGACATGACAGATAACATGCAGATGTTTCTTCATAAGAAATTATCAAAAGGTTTTGATTCTGCTAGCCTTAATCCTGTACCTTTATGTATACTAGGAACCTCTCTGTCTCTATTCATGCAAGTGAGATATATATGGAGATATATATACATACACACACGCACACACAGAGTAGTTGACGTAACCCTACCAAAGAAAAGGAGATGTTTAATCTAATTAAGTTTCAAAAGCATGAGACAATAATGTCAGTGATTTCGATGCTTGAAGAAGGAAAATTGTTTTAACCACTAGGGGTCTGCTGAATCACCGCGGGAAAAAAACTCTGGAGAAAATAGAAACTCGTGCAGTTCCTAGATGATGTCTTTTTACCATCCTTCTTGCAAAGGATTGCAAATGCAGTGTTTCCTCTTTATTGATATCTAAATTGATGCAGTGGGATCTTCTATGGAGAAATTCTGATCTTCCTCAGCTAGGACAGAGGCTGCTTTGAGTATTAGAGTTGATATATAAGTCAAAATCGTCTGAAAGATTGAATCCTGGGCAGTTCAAAAATGGACATTGAATGTTAGTTGTCTGACGTCTTTTCTGAATATTCCTCAGTTGTTCATACATCAGATGGGGCATAAAGAAAATAAATTAGTTTGTGAAATGCTCCTAATCTCTGGAGTTGAATAATCTGTGAGGCTAATAGTAACTACAGGTATTGTTTGACTGCTCATTGAGACAACAGAATATTGTAGAGATGCACGTTAAGTGAGCACCCACCATCATGAGTTCTGAGTGAAGCCAGAACCCTGTGCAAAATAGAATCAGACCATGTAATTAAGGCCAGTCAAGCTAGGGCGGCAAACTGAAGTACCCCAGTAAACTAATTCTTGCACTTCCTAACTATTGAAAGGCTCCCTTTTGAAAATAATGTTCTTTAATGCATTTTTTTGTTTATGTGTATACTACATATTTGTAGGTATTGGTTGTTTGTGATTGAAAGTCTAATTAATTGTAATGTTGCCTACTGTTTTTCAGTGGAAATAGTGGGGGTTTTATTTTTACTTCTTATGAGGTCCTATCTTCTAGGACCTTTCCAGAATACCAAGCAGCTCGTCCTAATTTTCACTGCGAGCAATAGCTGCTGCCCGAAGGAAAAAAAAAGAAACAACACAGCTTATATTTCAGTAGGAGCTGCAAGCAGCAGCTACAGTCTGTGGACACATACTTCAGCCTGAACTCTACAATTTATTAGCCTGGGAATACATATAAACTTTCTTCCAAAGGAAATGCTGGATACAGAAAGGCATGTAAGCAATCTCTTATTGCTCTCTCCAAAGAGAGCTGTTGGGGTACATGTGCCAGCTTAGGAAGTTTGGCTGACAGTGTGCAGCTGTCTGGCTCACAGGAGTGTGTAGAGGAAGATGAGAATCTCTCTACTGCGTCAGTTAGGAGCATGGGCCATTTCCTTGGCATCTACCCTATGGGGAATCCTGCACACCATTATCAAAAAGAAAGCTAGGAGAAGAGCACTACAGAAAACCTGCCAAAATGAAATAGTGGAACCAACAAACATTCTTACAGCAACCTCACCATGATGTGTTGTACAAACCTAAACCCAAGTAGTGCATAAAATAGCAAAAGAACACAGAACAGAGCTTCAGAGAGCAGGGTTCATTGCGTCTGTTGCCTCTGACAGACTGAATATCCCTCTCTTCATAGCCAAGTTGGAAATAATCTGCAAGACTGAAATAGAGATCAGAAGTCAGGTCCAGTGAAACCAACTGCTCCCTCCCACAAAGCAGTGAAGAGCCGTTAACAAGTTCTTATGAAACTTCATGCTAGAAATGCATTTCTTACTGGACTGTGTGGGAAGGATGAGTAATAGGCTCTTATTGTATTTCACTTTTATACCCTTTTCCCTCAGAACAGATACACAGTAATTTTCTGGAATCTCAGCAGTAGACCACTTGCTTTGCAATTCATCAAAATTGGTTACTCTTTATTTAAATAACTGTTAACATTTATTTATGGTACTTCAGATCTGATGTGCTGGCATATCTGTGTTTAAATATTTACAAGAATTTTCATATATGTTTTAAAATATTTAGGAACTGTCAAATAGAAAGAGGCTAGAAGCTGCGGCTTCAGAACGTAGGAATTGTATGTACTATTTTGGAAAAGCATAGTTTATCAAAAACCTGTGTGCAAAGTAGTTCAAGTGCTAAGATAGTCTGTCTTTATGACTCTGATAATTTGAAACACAAAGTGAAGAATTGTGGAAAACCCCATGTAGTTATATACTCATTGAAAAGAATTAGCTATGAAAGTAATGTTCCTTGGGGGAATCCCATTTCTCTCTCATGATTGATGGCTTTCCCTTTCAGATATTTTTTACTTCCTCCTATCTCATCACAGTAGATAATTCCACACTGTCTTCATCATGCCTGATTATTTCCACCTTTCCATTGGCCTTTCTAGATAGGTGAGGTGTTATCACTCCCACATATCAAATGTGTTGCATTTAGTCTTCCATTTCTGTTTCCCCAGATGTTTCACAAACCTCTTCATCACTTAGATTCTTCTCATTCTCTTTTTTTCTCTTCATCAGTCCTTGCATAGTTCTGCTTCTATCTGAATCTTTTTGCCTTTTTGTCCTCCCTCATTTTATATCAGTCTCATGTAAACACTGTCTAGTTTGCTTCTTTTATTGCTTTCAGATTTTGGCTTTCCCACCACACATGTGACCTCTCCCGTTACAAAAAGATTCCTTTTTCAAAGCCATTTATTTTTTGGATATATCTTTCTATTTTCCAACTCAGACACTGAAGACACTTATGTTAATGTTTGTGAATGCCAGCATTTTAGGTTTACGACCGTTGATTAATTGGTTTTGATACTGCCTGAGGCTGCAGACTCTGGTAGCCCACTTGAGTGTGGCTCTTATGGCTCTGTATCCCCAGGCTCAGAAAGGCTGAGCACCTACTTTTGACAGGCATATATATGTATGTTCCTATATATATACACATGAACACATGTCACTATTCATGTGCGTGTACATATATGTACCCATAAATATATGTTTGTATACATGCCTAAGAAATTCAGAACACTCTAGAAGCTGGCCTTAGACTCTCAGTCTGCCTAGAAGCTGGCCATTGAATCCCAGGTCTCCCCAGTTGCTGGCACATAGATGGAGGAGCCCTGGAGGCCCACAGCCCAGCTCTGGATGCTGGTGTTGAGAGCTCTCATCCTGTTTGCCATGCAGTCCAGCTGGATGCTCACTAGCATTCAGCTGTGCCCAGTCGGAACAGAAGTGCATCCACACAGAAGGTATATATAATAGGATTAAATATGTGTGTAGAATACATATGTGGTGATCAAGCACAGGGCATAGTCAGACAGGTGTAATGTACTATTGCCTGTTTCCACTTGATTAACCCCAGTGATCTACCTCTTCATTCCCACTCCTTTTCCTTTATGAGCCACCTATGAGCCTCCCTTTCTTCACCTTTACTCCTTCCACTAAACACCCCATAATAAATTATACACATTCCCAAAATTTCTTTAAAATATCCCTTCTTAAAGTTTTACACAGTCTCCTAAAATGTTCTTTCCCTTCATCCCACAAGGAGTCTCAAACCTTTAAGGACAACTACCCCCTCCAGCATGGAATGTGGCCATGAAGGAGTGTTTCTTTCACTGCATCACCTTGGGATGTTTCACCCTGGAACCATGGTGTAACAGGTCCCCTTTCTGGTCTTCACTTGATTTAGTGAGCCACTTTTTGATTAGGTTACTTGGGTTCCTCTGACTGTCATTGCTCCTCCAGTCCTCACTGGGCTTTTTGCATTGGTAGTGATTAGCCTTTAATAAAATAAAATAATCTAACACACTGGAAAAAGCTCTGCCCCAGCCATAACATGTAAATAATCCTGCTTTGTGGAAAAGCTGGGTTTTTTTCCTCCTTTGAGACGTTATCAGTATGCTCCTGGGTTGGGATCTTTACTACAATGTAGTACTGAAGATTAACTTTTTAGCACAGACAGGATTTTTCAGAAGTCTTTTTGTTATTGAGCCTTGATTAGAAGTATCAAGAGTAAGAGACTTCTCATTTGGCTTGAAGTCTTCTGTAGTGGTCTAGTATTTCATTCAGGTGCAAATCCGTTGTGTTCTGCCTAATTTCTGATTCCTTAACACTCATAAAGTCCATGGTGCAGAATCACTCAATGTCCATTATTAACCCTTGATATCTAAGTTGTATTTAAGCTGTATCACCTTATCATGCAATGGCATTTTAAGGCTCTTTTCCCAAGGCACTTGTTCACTGAATTGCCTGAGAGCACAATGGGGAAATCAGTGAGCTTTGAGCTCTGATTTAGGGCAAGGGAGAGTTATCATCCTTGGCAGAGTTGGGCATAGAGCACTAGAAAGACTGGGATAGCTGGAGAAGAAAGGGCAGTAAATCTGTCCACATGTACTCTCAAAGAATGCAGAGTACAGTCAAGTCTATTCAAACTTCACTGGAGTGTTGACAGTGGGCCTCAAGAAAAAATCTATTTGGATTAATCCTGAGAACCTGGGAAAGCAAACTGTGTTTGTATCACATTCAAGATAAAAAGACACCTGAGCAGCTATTCTAACCATAGAAACACTAGTCATGTATAAAAAATGGTGAAAGCTTGAAAATTTGCGAGAAGTTCTGATAATCTGAAGTTGTCATTCTAAATTCTGAAGAAGCGGAACATTTCTAATATTTCATTTGAAATGCATGTTTAGAAAGTATTTTGATCTTGTTCTGTTTACTAGCTCTTAAAAAAAATATACCTCTCCTGGGATGAAAGGGTCCACAGAAAGCATAGACACTTGCATACACAAGTATGCAAGTAAACTAACTACTTCTTATGTGCATTCTGATGCTAATTAAGACATTTTCAGTATGCATCCAATGATGGGTTTTATTTCAGAACACTTACCAAGAACAGAGTTAGAAGAAATGGCTTCAGGTTCAAGAGTAGGACATCTGGGGTTTTTTTATACTTTAGATATTCAAATTGTGTGATATTGAAATATTTGTATTTTCCAAAATATGTTATTAACCTGAAACTATTGTATCACTAATATCAGAGTATGAAAGTATGAAGTGGTGCAAAGCTTTTCTTAACATATTCAAATTATTAAAGGCAGTTCCTGAGGCAATGAGATAAATATGGTTCAAGTAACATCAGCATAGAATGGGAGAAGTATAATTATTAGTTACACATATATGTTAGTACATATTTGTGCTACGCTGTCTCAAATCCCTGTAGAATTGAGTTTTTCATGTCTGCTGTGATTGAAATGCAAACCTAATACATCTCTGAGAAACAAGAGGAAGGTTTTATTTGCTAGGTGTTTGGGGGGGATTATTTGTGCATTTCATGGACAAATTTCTGTCAAAATCTTTAATGTTTACTCTAAAATATTCCTGTGTATTCAGCACTCACACCTGATTCGTGAACTAATGCAAAAAGTCGTAGTCTCTCAAACATTTCTTTACTTCATAGGAGAGGAATATCTATTCTATAAAGTAATACCATTACTTTACAAACCATCCTTCACAGGAAACTTTATCATAAGATGCTCAGCACGGAGATTCATAAACTGAAGCAGATGAAGATGAATTTTACTCTGGTTTATAGAAAAACGTGAACCTATATAAATGTTATGGGATGGAGAAAACATAAATCTGCAGCAAAGAAAGGGTAGTAAAAAGACCAAGTGTAGTAAATAGATAGGATTTATCTTTAGGTGTGATTATGAAGTAGGCAACGAGTCACTAAAGCCAGAAGTGAGAACCTTTTGGTTTTAGGAATGAGCAATTTCTGAGCATTCAGGAAAGGAGGCTGGGAGGGATAGAGTCTGGAAAACTATGATGGATGATGGATTAAAGAGCTGAAGACTAAATTTTCAAGGATGAATTCTGCAATGCTTTGGAACCATTTAGTAGGTTTATGTATGAAACCCATGAAAGAATTTAAAAAATCTTTAGATTTAAAAAAAAAATCTAGAGAAAATTTTAAAAAATCAAAATAACTAAAAATTCTAATCTGAGTCAAAGGGTAGATATGTGTGCTGGCATTCAGTGGGGAAGCAGGTGGAAGGAATTCATCTCATTTAACATGAGGTTTTGCAATTTGGATCTCTGAATGAAAACAAAGTGTACAAGACAGTCTTCATAATCACGGGGGAGAAGTAGGAGTGTAACTCATCTGACATCAGCTTTAAGATAAAGTAAAATTGTGCCTTATTTGTCATCACTGACTTTAAGGGAACCTAGATGATGAAGGCAGATGCAATGTCTATATTAGATATCTATTTGATCAGTGAGACACTCTATTCCTCTCCAGCCTTTTCTTTTATGCAGCTCACCTTTGTAACCTCAGACGAAAAAGCACAGGAAGCTAGAAGAATGGGTGCTGAAATTTTCTTGTAATTTGAGCTCTTTGATGAGGACTCATCCAAACTGAATCATATGTTAGAGTATCCAATATTGGTATCTTCAGGGGAAGAAAAATGGGCAGGAAGAAAAGCAAACCATAATCTACTCATAAATACATGGCTCAAATCCCATATGAAAAGAGGACTATTGCCGAGACACCTGCAACGCCACCATGTCCCATTTTCCTTTTCATTTCTCAAGCAGAGAGCACAGAGATAGGTGAATAACTAGGGCTTCTGTCAGCTGCTTTGCTTTGCTCTGGTGTGTTAGAGCTAACACAGAGAAATCAGGAAACTCTATACATATTGTCAGTCCCCCTCCCCATACAGAAGGTCTATCTGTATCTTTACCAAACATTTATAGATGAATACAAATACATGTCCCACAACATGTACAGCTTGCTGAAGACCTATACATATTGTATTGTTCATATGTAACTACACAAGAATATTAAGACAGACTTTAATTTGAAATGGACTGTTAAAAAGTTTTTTAGTAGTGACACTAGTTTTCGTTACCTTTCCTCCTAAAACAGGTGTCCGAGCCTTTTGAGCAGAATACTTCCAGTCTCTTTCCATCTCCAAATTTTGTTTTCACTACATCACATATTCCTCTTGCTGTTCTTTCCTATAACTTCTTTCCTCACACATCAATTAAAGAGTATGTGACACTGGTGCCAGTGAAACACGTGGCAAATTAAGAGTGGCTGTTCTTGACAAACCCAGATATTAAAAATATTACCCACTTATGCATCTACACTGCTACTTTTTCTTCTTATTAGCATATGTGGCTTTGCTGTCATCGTGATGCAGTACAACGTAGACAAAAGCTGGTCCTCTTGCCTCAGTTCAACCAGAGATTTTTACAGATAGTCACTCTAGGGTGTTGTTACTGGAGTGGGTAGCTCGGGGTTCAGCAGAGATGTTGGGAAATGAGAGGGTGGAAATGGCTTTGCTTGCCAGACCTCTCCCTTCTCTCTTGCGCTTTGAGCTGCACTGCACCATGTGGGGATGAGGACTGTGGAGCCCCATGCCCTGCTGTCACAGACAACTATGTCACATAAAGCAATAAATGTGCGGAGTTACAGTACCTGACTGTGGTAGTGTCTGTCTTAAACCTTTTAAGTGAGATATTTAGTGTTTTTCGGGTGCTGAAGGGAATGATGAATAAGAGGCTAGAAAGGTGATAAATTTATCTCTAGAGTAAATAGGAACAAGAAAGTAGGAGGCTGAGCTGGGTGAACATTGTGAAAAGCAAAGCACAAGAGCAATTTAATGGAAAAGTCTGCCTTGACAAAGAGCAGGCAGGGTGAATGTACATGCAAACCTTAAATGCTCTGAACAGATTAATCTTTGATCACTGTGGCAAACTGAAAGTTTGTAAATATATTGAATTACTGACAGTTTATATCCGATTATTCACCACTTGCAGTGAACTGTGAAATAGCAGCATATTTATGATTCATGTTTACGGAATCTATGATTTTATGACTTATTAAATACTTTTTCACGTGAAGCCATTATGATAGTTCAGTATTTACTGGGAAACTTTTGGCAATGTAAAATCCGAGGACAGAAATAAGAATTCGTAGAGTCACAGAAAAGTCTTATTTCTTAATTGGAGATAAGAAAGGACGTTGTGAGGGACTGTGTCAAATGCTTTACATAAGTTTAGGCAGACCTCTGTCTCTCTTCCCTTGTTGACCCTTGCAGTCACTCCATCACAGAAGGCTGCCAGATTGGTCAGGCAGGATCTGCTCTAATAAAACCTCCTTGTCTTGTATGTGTCTTAAAATTGCTCCCATGGGAATCTTCCCTGTGGTATTCCCAGGCACAGAGGTGAGTCTCACTGGTCTGTAGTTGCCTGGATCTTCCTTTCATCCCTTTTTAAAAACAGGAGTGATGTTTCCATTTCTCCGCCACTGGGGACTTCACTTGACCACCATCACTTTTCAAATATGAGGGAGAGTGGCTTGGCTGCAGCATCAGCCAGCTCTCCCAGGACCCTGGGAGGTGTGTTGTCAGGCCCCACAGACTTTGTGCCTTCTCAGTTTCATCAAACAATCATGAACCTGCTCTTCATTTATAGTGGGAGGGACTTCATTACCTTAACCCCCACCTGGAGGTGTAGGAACTTGAGAGAAGTGGGAAGCCTGACTGCCAGTGACAACTGAGGCAAATAAGTCATTGAGTATCTCAGCTTTCTTCATAGATGTTGTCACCAGTTCTCCGTTTTCATTTCTCAGGGAGGTAGAGTCTCCTTGGCCTTTCTTTTCTAACCCATATACTTAGAGAATGCTTTCTTGTTATTCTGCACAGAAGAATAACCTTTCAAACACAGCAATAATTTGTTCCTCTTCATTATTTAGCTCAGATGCATCAGCCCCCCAATCTAAAGATCATCAGTATAGATAAAAAGAAGATTTATATTATTCTAGCATTTAACTTGGTTAAATTATCTTTACTTTAAATGAGGTGTTTGTCATCAACATCACCACCTGATTTTAGCTGTATATTTTCAAGTGCAGTGTTACTGATTTCTCATCCATCTTTTAAAGTTTCTTAGTGAGATCTTAATTTTTTTCTGTGCCTCAAACTCTTACTCAAATTCAAAAAAATATATATTTTGCAACATCATCAATCAGCTGCTTAGTTTTCAGAGGGTTAAGGCAAATAAACCCTCTTAAGTATGAAGAAAATGTCTTAGTAACAGGATTGGTCTTAGTGTTTGACAAATGCTGACTAATGCAAGCCCTTTTTTTCAAATGACCTTTCTTAGTCTAATAATGTTGGACCTGTACAATTTGATTCTCATTAGTCATGAACCTAGTGAGAATATGAAGACCTTATGCAAAAGCAGCAAAAACTGGGCTTCCAAATCATTCAGTGTTAATGTTGTTATAACACAACCTTCTGCCCATGTTCTGTTTAGTTCACAAATGTTCACTTGTTTCCATCCTTGAATCATCTGTTCAGTCTTCCAGCGGTAAGACCAATGCACAGTTATATTTTATCATTTGCTTGGGTCCTTCTCTTAAAAGAGGCAACACATGCATCTCCTGAGAATATGGATTTTCATTAAAAAATTATATAGTTAATCAATTTTTCCTTTTTTTTCTCCTTCTTTGGAAAGAGTTTTGAAATGTAGCACTTCTTCTGTGACAGTATTTTTAAACATGCCAGTATGAGTCTATCAGGAATAACTAGGTATGAGTGTTTAATCCAGGTTAAGGCATATAAGTGTAGAAAATGTTTAAATCCTAAAAAAATCCTCCAAATATGAAGTGTGATACTACAAGTATTTTTTTTTTTCCCATGTGAGCTATTTATTTCCAAATTGCTTGTAATTAATCTTGTTATGAAATTGTGTTTTTTAAAATGCCATAATGTTGAAAGGTGAGGGAGTGAAAGTACTTGAGGTGATGGAGGTAGTAATGTTCATAGTGGCTCTTTTATTTACAGTATGAACAGATACTCAATTTGAGTAATTTGAACTCAATTTTTCTATTTGTATGTCTTCTGCTTACACCTACATAGGAAAAGATCAATACTGTTCATTGGTGTAACAAGCCTGTCAAAATAGAAAACAGAATAGTTCCTGCTTGTGGGTGATCTCACCCAGGTGTTTCATCATGTATGTTACTTAGTCTCTTTCTCTTTCCATTAATAGCAGTTGTCCATAGCCATGTATATTGTGAACCATTCATCAGTATTCCTTGTGTTTTGCAAATCCCATGCCTGGAAGTTGTATCAGATGTTCTAAAATTGATCCCTCCCTGTTCAATTTACAACTCTCCTCTCTGAAGCACTTCTGGTTGTTGCAGGGTTTGAAGAAAGGCAACAACCAGAAACAAGATAATGATTTTTGTACCCTGACTTCTAATAATTCTCTGTTTTCTTTCCCATAGAGTTGTATGATTGATTCCTAGAAAGCCCCATAGCCCATATAAACAGTGCAAAGTAAAATTCTATGACAATGTATTATAGCAATAGGAAAAGAATGTAAATATACTGTACAGCTTTAAACTTTCACAAACATTTCCATTAAAAAAATTATTCAAAAATTGTCAGAAGTATTGTAGAAAATAAACGAGCTGCAGAAGCAGCAAAAAAACCTGTGTACTGTGAAATAAGTATGCTGTGCTTGAGTGACTGTTTACCTTTCTTAAGAAAATGACCTATGATTGTTGTCATAGGTAAATACTTCATAATAACTCCAAGAGAAATTTTCCTCACTTTCCAAAGGAGGAAAGTGTAAGGACAATAAGAAAAACATCTCCCATAGCTAATTCTAAGCTTTTATGCTCAATTTGGTTATAATTATGCCTTTTTTTCTCCTACTTTTCTATCCTTCTGGGTGCCCTGGTTTCCAGGGCAAGAACACCCAGGTTTATGACATTGTAATAAGCCGAAGGATGCTTTTGGCCAAATCTCTGTTCTGTATGACTTGAGAGATCAGGAGCTCAGAGAGTATTATGTAGTGTGTGTGGTCACAATTCACTTTACATGCAGCCAATGTCACTTTCCCTAATGTTTATTAATTAATCTTTAAAAAGTCATAAAATTTATTCAGATTTGCATACTCTTCTGAAGAGTCTGGATTTCAGACTATTATCCTGCCTCCTGGTATATAACCTTAAATGCAAGATATTAATAAATTATGCTAACTCTCTCTTGGCTACTTAGCTGACAAATTTGTGTTACTTTTATTTATTTATTTTTAAACTAATGTAAGGCAGGCTAATATTTCAGATAACGTAAAATGTATGAGGCTTTAGAGAGGTTAAGTTTTTAATCAGCTTTCAAAGCCTTAGATCATTTTAATTCTGCCTCATTTAAAGACAGAAAGAAATCCTGGAAAGAGTTTGAATCAATAACTAAATGACTGAAGGTTAGATTGTTAAAGAAAAGTGTTGTGGAGTCAAGTACCTGCTCTGCTTAATGTGCTCTGCCTGAGCCACACTTACCTTTTCTTTCAAGCATATATTTTATCTGCACTCAAACACTCCCAGTTTTTGCTGGAATAAGCCCTTGTACTGCGAACTCGATGAAGGATGAACTTCTCTCTAAAGATCACCCGTGTATCACTCCTAAGTTTCAAAGTTTGAGTGAAGTGCCAGTCCTGCTAAAGACAATAGGACTTTTGCCATTGGCTCAACTGCCTATTTTGAAAATTTTTTACAATTTGCACAAGTGATCAAAGTTGTGCAGCAGGGAGACTGATAGGGTCACAGCATAGCTGAGACGTTTGTACTGTAGCCCTTGGTAGAACAAAGACTTAAAATCGTTTCTTTTGGAATTGAAAACAGTAGAAAATATGTTTGCAAATATGTATTTTAAACAAAAATGTTTTTCACCAAAGTAAAATGTCAAGCCTAGAGGGTTAATGATTTTAAAACCACAATGCAAAAATCAGAACTAGATTGAAAACTACTTTACAAACTCAGTTATAGCAGATTCTGACATAGCAAACAATATAATATTTTACAGATATTTGATTCTGCTACTTTCTGCTTTATGGAGGCTTCAAGAACAGTCTGGCTGGTTTGTTAGGGCTTTTTTTCCTCTTGTGGTACAGGAGTGCTGCACTAGTGTCTTGGTTGTAACCTAGGACAACTAGACAAGGCTCTTGTCACTGAACTAGCCATTCATCCAGACCTTGACTTAACAGTGTGTCATTCCACGAGTGTCTGTGCAGTTTATGGTGCATTATGGATTGCTCTTGCAATTGGCTGTTGTTTGCTTGTCATGACAGACTGAAAAAGTACTGAAATGGGGTAAAAAGAAGCAAAAAAAAAAAAGGTAACATTATTATGTAATCAGTGAGCCATTAATACATTGTTAAAAGACTCTGCTTACGGCCTGGGATAACTTCTTCACAAATCCTACCTAAAACAGAATTTGCAGGCTCAGAATGAAATTAGGTAATCACTCTTGGGATCACCTTTCTCTTATCTTTGTTCATTGTTTTACAATCACAATTGCAATCCAACCAACAGGAGGAGATAAATTCCAAAGGATAAATTGTCTTGTAATTTCGGCTTGTGCAGTGCCCAGCACAGAAAGACATCAAATAAAAATCAAACAATTGCTGCTAATAAAGACTGATAAAACATCCGAGCATTCCATCAGCAGCATCCTGCACTGGCATATATTTTCAAAGTTTTCTCTTTGTGTTCCCATTTCCAATTATAAAGCAGAAGATAAAAGGCATGATAGTGAAATATGGCAGGATCTAGAAAATTGCTGGGGAAAAAAAATTACTACTTACTTCTAAAATGAAATGTGAATTCTTTAATAAACCAGAAGTTGTGTAGTGGGGTACATTCCAAGAACTGTAGAGTTGCAGATAAAAACTGAATATTTCAGAGAGAGGCTGAAAAAAAAATCAAATGCAGCTGGATATAGTTTTGCAATATATTTATACACTATGTGTATACAGAATAGCTAAGAACTTTCATTTTTTAAGGACTGCTTCACCAAGGTCACCTTTCTATGTTGTTTGCATAGAAGTCAGATTTTAGTGTTAGGGGAATATATTATATTATAGTACCTGATTTATAAACATTTGCTTTTTGCCTCATTTATCATTCCACCGGTGGTATGAACAAAGTAAAACTCTGGTTGGCCACCTTTGTAAGGAAGTTTAAAAGTAAATCTGGAAATCTACTCTGATTTCAGAATGATAAGAAGAGCTAAGACGTGAAATCCCGGCTGAAGTGCAGTCATCACATGTTTTGTCAGGGACTTAAGTGGATGAAGCACTTCCTACCATTCATTTTGAGGGCAGAGAGAAGAAGGGGCTTAACTGATGTGTCCAAACTGATGCTAGGTGCTTTCCTGCTAACAAAGATGGCTCTGATTCATATAGGTGGGAAGTATATGTGATATGACAGGCAATTTTAAGTATAGTTATATTTAAACAAAATTTAAAGGTTATTTGAAATTAAAGACTATTTAAACAAAATCCTATGAGTCAGATAAAATCTAAATTTTTTTTCCTTGAAGAATCTTTTCATCCAGGATGCAGGGAATAATTTCCAAGTTTTACTGCTTGCTTTTTTAATTAGATGTATGTTTTGGTATTATATCATTAAACAGAATTAAAAGGTAATTATCATTACTGGATTAAATTTGTATATATTCATTAAATAACAATTTTCAGCAAAGTATTTCATAAAGCTCTGAAGTCTGATCATAGTTCTCATACCAGCTCTTTCTAGTTTACTATTATTAAGTTACTGTCAGGATTGGAGCCCAGTTCAGATATTTACTGAGTTGCGAATTGTCTTGCAATTATAAACACTAATATTGCTGTACGGATCATGTCAAGTGGCAATTCCCTGGTTCATTGTTCTGATTTTTTGAGACATAGTATTACTTTGTACATCTGTACCAAGTCCCTAGTGAGTTTACGAACTGCACAGCTGCTCTTGTGTGCTGTTAACAAGTCTCTTATGAAGTTCTCTGTTGTGTGGAAGATTGCTACATTTTGATAAGTTCATTTATCTCACCTCAGTGTCGGGGTCTAATTGGTTATCTTGTTGTTAGCTGTATGCAGCCCTTATCTCAAATGACAACATCGTTCCTTGGTTTAATTTTTTAAATTTTTTAAAATTAATTTTAAAAGTCTATCCTTATGATTATTCCAAAGAATAACCTTTTTTGCGGGTACCTTTTCATCGGTGAGTTTTTCCTGTTCTGGGATTAGGTTTCTTGCTCATCATGTAAATGGGCGAGTATGCACAGTCTGTTCTTCTGGACCTTTCTGGAAATGGGTTGGAGGTTTTGAGGGTCTTTGTGTTCTCAATCCCCCACTACTGGATTGAGTAGACTGTTCATGACCACTTTTTGACCCCATTTCTTTGCTTGCACTGTTCTTTATGTTGTGCAGTCACCATAGAACAGAACAGGGAAGTTGGCCCTATCTCTTTTACAGCCCCTCTTCCCAGCCACATCCTGTTCTAACTTGCCCTCTTGAGTGGCCATTGGTGTTTGAGGCCTAGCAATAAATTAACTCCTTACTCTCCAGGTTTTTACAGTGACTAGTAACATCATATTAAGTAAATATGATTCTTCATTATCATTGCTCAGTCTGTATTTTGGGGTAGATGATGTCCCAATCACAGCATGTGCCCTGTGTCCTGTGTACCTGCCAGCTGCAGTTAAAATTTTCTACTTTTATTTAAACAATTTTGATCTTCCCTAGTGATTAGTTTTGCAGCAAGTGCATGGCACTATGTCACTTTGGCATAGGCCTGGGTATCTCATAATTCATGATTAGAGCAGAGAGCTCCAGGGCATTGTGCTGAGTAAGCAGTACAACTTCTGTGCAGCTTCATGACATGAGCTTTTTTACTACCCTATGTATGTCTGCATCCAAAACTCTTCTCTGTTATATTTGAGATCTTGCAGAAGGAGACAAGACATCAAGAGAATTGGAAAAAAGCAATCACACTGCTTGACTGTAAACAGAACAAAGAGAATACTCTGGCAATTGTTGACAGTTAACATCAATCCTCAGAAAAATTCTAGAGCAAAAAGTCAGATAAAGTAGAGGAGCAAAGCACTAGCTGTCATATCTTTCATTTGATGCAGTACACTCTCTAGGATACTTTTATTAACAACCTAGATAATGGAATAGAGTATGTTTATTGTATCTTGTGATGATCCAAAACTGGGAGAGAGCTCATATGCTGGCCGATGGGATCGGAATTCAAATGATAATGACAAAGCAGCAGTGCATATGAAAACATAAAGCGGGAATTATTTACTGCAGTGATACAAAATGAGGACAGCTGCTTTGGTAGCAGTTTTTCAGAAAAAGCTGAGCATGAGCCCACTGTGCTGTAAAAATAAAGCAAGTACAAAGCTAAAGTACAGCCAGAAAGATGCATAAAGTAATCAGAAATGTGGCCTCTGGTAGACTAGCCATCTAGAAAACTGCTGTTTGGGGCATTGTACTTCAAGAACTATGTGGTCCAGTGGAGATAGTCTGGAATAAATGAATGAGATGAATTACAGTTCTGTAAAGTTTGACCTGTTTCATTACTGAAAAACACTTTAAAATGGCAAAGTCAATGAAGAATTGTCATAGCTCTCTTTGTAAGTGATGGAACCTCCACCACTGAAGGTTTTTAAGAACTGGTCAAACAGCTCTTGGAAACAATGTAGCTATCATTTTACCTTACCTGGACTAGATGACCTCCCATGGTTCCTTCAAGCCCCACTTTTCTATTATCCTGTGATTATTAAAGCAGAAGTTCAAAGTTTTGATCACAACTTAATTATACACCAAATAACTGGTTAATATTCGTTAATTTTTTAATAATAGATCCCTCTGGGTGGATTAGAGTGAAATGACAGCGAATGATCCGTGTTTATACGTGTATATATGTATATATTGAGAACTTTTGTTTCAACTGGACAGTTTTGACGAGCTTGGTATAGTTATCCAGATGGAGTTGTCAGTGTTGCTGATGTTGAGGCATCTGTGATGGCCAGTGGTGGAAAAATTGGAATTCTTCTTCCTTTAGGAAGTCACTCTTATAGATTCCTCTTATAAATGGCCATTGTTTATGTTTATGCTGTAAAGGAACATGCTCCCATCTGACCTTATTACTTACTTTAAAGATAGGTTCTCCCATTTTTCTGATATTAACAAACATTTGAGTAATAAAGAAAAAACTAATTTAAGAGCAGCAGAATCAGGATCTTGGAATAGTTTAACTGACAGAATCTCACATTAACAGGAGTTGAATACATTCTTCAGTATACTAATGGGTTTGTACCCTTAAAAATAGGATATTGTCTTATTTTTCCCTTTACTATTGAACCCATGCCTTCCATGCAGCTCAAGTCGTGGTCTTTGAATTTTATTCCTCTAAACTAAAAAAAATATTTAAGGAGAATGTAAGCATTTTCTGTTGGAAGTTTTGTATTCAATTTGAACTGCTTGGTGTCACCTTAACGATAAAACTGGGATAACATAACAGGTGCTTATTGTCCTTTCCTTCCTCATTGTCTTTCAGATGTTATGTTTTGGCATATGTTAGTGGCTGTCAAGGGGATATTATTGATCTGCTGAGACATCTGCTCCACTCACATTAATTTGACTGTTCTTTCATGAAAGATGAGTGCCTTATGACTTCCCATTCCTAGCACAGTAATACTGACCATGTCTTTGCAGCTGGAAATTAACATTATTTAAGATGTACCTCTAAATTATACAGTTTTTGTTTCCTTCTAATTGAATGCCATTCTTTTTGTTGGAATTACCATGTCATGAACTATCTAAGGAATAAAAATCCAAGTATTTAAATAGTTACTTTTATTTTTTAAATGCATACTAAGTAATTATTTTTGATGTAGCAATAAAAAGCAAAACTCTTTCATCGAATCATAGCAAGGTTTATGCCATGGGCAGGACACCTTCCATTAGACCAGTTGCTGGGGTACCCATTCAGCCTGGCCTTGAACACTTCCAGGGATGGGGCATCCACAAATTTCTGGGCACTCACCACCCTTAGAGTAAACAATTAATTCCTAATATGTATCTAAATCTATCCTCTGACTGTTTTAAGCCATTTCTCCTCCTATCATTACATGCCCTTGTGAAAAGTCCCTCTCCATTCTTCTTGAAGGCCCCCTTCAGGTACTGGAAGGTACTCTAAGGTCTCTCTGGAGCCTTCTCTTGTCCAGGATGAACAATCCCAACTGTCTCAGCCTGTCTTCATAAGAGAGGTGCTCCATCACTCTGAGCATCTTCTTGGCCCTTTTCTCTGGACTCACTCCAGGGGGCCCATGTTCTTCTTCTGGAGGCTCCCTGGAGCTGAACACAGCACTCCAGGTGGGGTATCATGAGAATAAAATGGAGGGTTAAAATCAATGTTCTCATCCTGCTGGCCACAGCACTTTGGATGCAGCCCAGGACACGACTGGCTTTCTGGGCTGCCAGCACACCGTGCCGGCTCATTTCAAGTTTCTGGTCAACCAACACCCCCAAGTCTTTCTCCTCAGGGCTGCTGTCAATCCAGCCTCCACCCAACCTGGTTTTGTGCTTGGAATTGCCCCAAAGCCATGTGCAGGACAGTCATAAAACAATATCTTTAGAATATCTTAGGGAATAACCATAAACCAGAAAATAATCAATTGACCTTTTTAAAAGAGGAAATTAATTAGTGGGTCCAGGCAATACTATGCTTTCAGTGATATTTCTGAAAGAAAAGTATGATCATTTTATTAAATTGAAAAAGAAACGGAGTGAAACTCAACATGCTAAATGCAGAAACAGAAAACGGGCAGGCACCAGTTAAACCAGCATCCAGAAATGTACCTTCTTCCCCTAATTTAACCCATGACTCAAATACAAACCTCTTTCATAGTATCCAACTTGATACATGTACTTTTATCTTGAATTAATTTAACTGAAGATAGTACAGATTTAAAAACTCTTGAGGACACAACAGTCTTTTAGTCCAAGTGACCTAACTTTCCTCTTGCTTGAGGTATCAACTACTGTGCTTAGTTTAACTAAGTTGTTATTTTGGAAAAGTGTTTTGATTTGTGTCTACATATAAGTTTTATTTCAAAAAGTGAATGAAGTTCTGCTTTGAATATCGATTTTGCATTTCCCTGTAGTTCTCCTTATTCATACTAGCTTTTATCTTTGAAGTTGTGAGCAGATTAGTGAATAAACTGGTTTGCTATCTGTGCTGTAATCTATGCGGGACTGAAAAGGAGGAAACAAAACTTGGTGGAATTTTCTGCTCACTCTTCTTGTCTCAGCAACCTTATGAGATGGCTTATGACTACCTTGCTATCTTGATATTTTGCCTGTTGTGGAGAAAGGCATTTCTCCTAGAAACATGTAGTACTCTCTGGTGATTAGTTAACAACAGCTGGCTACTCTACTGACCCATATTTAGGACCTAAAACGTATCAAGTAACTGTGGTGTCTTACAGATTCACAGGAACAACTGAGTGTGAAGCAGGAATGAAGAGGAAGAGAATAAAGGTATAAGTGGAGGAACAAAAAAGAGAGAGAAGTTAGCAATGGTAACATTTGGATGATATTTTGATGATAGCGAAAGGCCCAACTTTTGGAGGCAGAAAAGCAGTGGCCAAACAGACATGTATGACTGAGTGATCATTGTAACAGTTTCTGTACAATGCTGTAATCAACTTCCACATCATTGTGACCATTAGAAAATTCTATGCATATTGCATATGCCATGGTTTTTACAAGGTCTGTACCTTGGAATGACAGTGAGCCAATTCTTATCTCTGATTTTAATCCTTAGGAGAAACTAAGACAGACCTTGTAAAGAAACAGCACTGAATTCTGTGATGGTAAAAGTGTTTTCTATCTCAAGGCACACATATCCTTTCTCTAGAAAAGTGTATGTTTCCATAGACTTTGGCAGAATATTAAAAGCTAAAATTTCAAATGCTGGTAAATACAATCCAGTATATAGTGTATAATCTCGTGTTACACCCTTGTGTTACACCTCAGGTGATCCCATTCTGAAAAAAATATTTTGAATGCTCTGGAATATAATATATAAATTCACTTTTTTAATATAGCCATAGTTATATAGATAGGTACAGATATATTTCATTAGCAGAAGTTCTAGGAGCCCAAGAGAAGGAACATGACCTTTTTATTACACTAAACCAACTTGACTGAGCTATTTTCTTTGCTATCACTGAAATTTCAAATTATATTAGTATAACTATGAGTGCACTGCATAGGATCTGGTCTTGTTTCCGCTGAACTCAATGGCAAAATTCCCATCAATTTAAAAGGCAGCAAGAATGATCTCCAAATGTTCCTCCTATTAAACTGTTCGCAAGCTGTGCCTTCTTCATGTTAATCGGCAATGAATTTTGTTTGTCAGTACAGCTGATAATTTTGCATTAAAATAATAATAAAGAGATGTGATGACAGCCTGCCATTTTTTGTTCCTTAAGTCAAACACTTCATGTGACGGACTACGTGATTTCTTCATTTAATGAACTGCCAGCTGAAGATGCAAACGCTGTAACTGACACAAATCAGAAATGTTGACAAAAAATCTTTAATATAATTTAAGAAATGTTTTTAGTGAAAATAAAATTTGTTCACTTTTTTCTTTTTCAGACAAATAACATTTAGAATTCTGTATGTTTAAATTTACCTCTAGACCTTTAAGAAAAGGAAATAGAAGAAGGAGAAACAATGCATTCAGTTGTAATTTTGGCTATCACACATGCTATATAAATAAATAAGTACAAAAATTCAAATTAGTAGAATGGCAGCAGGCTTCCTGTAATATGCATTAATCAAAAAAATCACAGGCAGAATTCTACTTTTCTCCCTAATTTTAATGTATACAAAAGATCTTTTTACTCCTACAGTGTATGAATTCCATTAAGTCCAAACTACTGGCTTCTCACATGCACAAGTGTAACCCAAGGAGCCCTTTACATATTTGGGCAGGGAAAAGAGCACATCCGCCTTATCTTCCTTTTCATTCATGGTGAACACCGCCTAAGGCTTTTTCCTCCTCTTTTGACCTCATTACTAACCTTGTTGCTTTTGAGGAAACTCAGCAAGCTGTATTCATTTCCATTAACCAACTGTTCAGAAGGAAAGGGCAAGGAAAATGTAATATTAACATGACATGACAGAAAAATTGTTAAAATGGCTCTAGTGGAAACTAATACTTGTTTTTCAGATGGCCAATAATTAAAATACATTGTCATTTTATTTTACTTTTTTTCACCATAGAACTCTGGTTGTTTGGCATATTACTATCTACACAATGTTCTTCACTACTGACTGTAATGTCATCATTTAGAGTAAAACTTCCCTGTTACTGCACGAAGTGGCCTGAGAACCTGTGTTACATACAAAAAAATACTTTGAAAGTTGAAAATAATCCCTGGAAGCATCCCTCTATGTGCCATTTACCACTAGAGCCAATGCACAGTTTTAGACACTATGGAATTTGATGCATCAGGAAGACAAAAAATCACTGTGTTTTTGCAAAAGAGAGATTCACTCATATAGAATCATAGAATCATTTAGGTTGGAAAAGAACTTTAAGGTCATCAAGATCAACCATTAATCCAGCATTGTTAAGTGCACCACTAAACCATATCTCTAAATGCCACATCAACACCTTTCCATAAGGGAAGTTTCCCTAATATACAATTTAAACCTCTCCTGGCACTACATGACACTGTGTCCTCTCACCATCTCACTTGTTACTTGGGAGAGGAGACTGTCCCTACCTCGCTTCAATCTCCTTTTGGGTACTTGTAGAGAGATGAGTTCACCCTCAGCCTCCTTTTCTCCAGCCCCAGCTTCTCAGCTGCACCTCATCAGACTTGTACTCCACTCTCTTTCCGTTTTCTGGACACAATCCAGCACCTCAGTGTCTTCTTTGTAGTAAGGGACCCAAAACTGGACACAGCACTCAAGGTGTGGCCTCATCAGCGCTGAGTACAGGGAGGTGATCATTGTCTGAGTCCTGTTGGCCACACTTGCTGTTACAGGCCAGGGTGTCTTTGGCCTTCTTGGCCAACTGGGCTCACTGCTGGCTCATGTTCAGCCACTGTCAACCAGGTCATTTTCCAACCAGGTCATTTTCCACAGAGCAGCTTTCAAACCACTCTGTCCCCAGCCTGCAGCACTTCAGGAGGTTGTTGTGACCCAAGTGCACTATCTAGCACTTGGTCTTGTAGAACCTCACCCAACTGGCCTCGGCCCATCAATCCAGCTCTTCCAGATTCCTCTGTAGGGTCTTTCTACCCTCCAGCAGTTTAACACTCTCACCCAACCTGATGTGATCTGCAGACTTTGGAAGGTTTTGAGGCATTTGATCCTCCTCATCCAGACTGTTGATAAAGATACCAAACAGAACTTTTCTCAGCATTAAGCTCCAGGGAACACTACTCATGACTGGCTGCCAGCTGGATATGACTCCATTAACCACCACTCTCTGGGCCTAGCCATTCAGCCAGATTTAACTCGTTGAACAGTGCCCTGTCCAAGCCATGAGCAACCAGTTTTTCCCAGAGAATGCTGTGGGAAATGGTGCCAAAGGCTTTACTGAAGCCCAGGTAGGCAACATCCACAGCCTTTCCTTCATCGAATAAGTGGGTCCCTCTGTCATTAAATAATATCAGGCTGGTCAAGCAGCCTCTGCCTTTCATAACCCTGCGTTTTCTGTAGATGGGTGTCACATTTGCTAACTGGTCTGGACCTCTTCTCCTAACTAGGTAACTAGGACCGCTGGTAAATGATGGAAAACGTCTCAGTGAACTCTTCCACAAGCTCTTCCACCAGCTCCCTCAGTACCTTTGGGTCAATCCCAAGGTGCATTGGTGTAGATGCACCTCACCTGGGCTGTTGATCCTGACACCTTTTTTTGGGGGGGGAGAAGATCTAATTCCACACAACCATTCTCAAGCACTTCTACGGTTACTAACACATTAATAAACCTTGCGTCTTTGCTCCTGCATGGATCTCGATCCCCCACCTCCCCTGAAGTGGCAGACTAAATGACTTTGCTAGCCCACTGTCCCTCAAACACTGGTGTGCTGTCCCCAGACTTTTCTCTAGTGATTCTGGTTTTATTCTTTTGCCCCTTCAAAACTACTTTAAAGCTCTTTCAGTGAGCCCTGGAAATTCCAGTGCAAAAATCCTTCTCCTCCTTTGAGACAGGTGTACCCTGTTTGTTGCCAGCAGGCTCATTGTTGTGTAAACACATGATCAAAAACCTCTAAAATCTGCTGGTGATACCAGGCTCGGAGCCAGGTATTGATCTGCTGACTCTTCCTGTTTCTTCCTTTATCATTCTCTGCAACTGGAAGGCTAGAGGAGGACATTGCTTGTGCTCCAGATCCCTTAACAAGTCATCCCAAGGCGCTAAGGTCTCTCAAATGCCCTCAGACTTCTTACTGCAACTTCATTGCTGCCTACCTGAAAAATCAATATTGGATAATAATCTGAGGCCCATATCAGGGTAGGAAGCTTTCTCTTCACATCTTTAACCTGGTGTCACTCTGGAGCAGATCTCTAAATCCTCACAGCTTTGTCTAAGGCCCTCAAGTCTTGAAAAAGAGGCCTACATAAAAAACATGGAACAAGAGTCTGTTCTGCACCAGTGACCTGGACAAGGCCAGAGGGAACTCAAATATGAATGCTGAGGGTCATTCCTTTACTTGCCATAACAGATGTTTCTCAGAGAGATAAATGGCTACTGATGCCTGATACAGTATCTTAGAGGAATTATACTGTCCTGCTTTAAAAAGGGGAAATATAACAGAATATTTTTATGTGTGATCAGGTTAATCACTTGTGTTTCTCTGTACAGTACTGGTGAAATATGCTTGCTGAAAGCAAAAAACCTATGTTCCTAATAATTTGAAAGTAAATGTTACTAAGATCACCTGGCAAGGTTATTTGTCCCTGTCATATCTCATAACTGTAGTTTGGGTTTTTTTTAAATTTAGATATTTTTGTGAAAGTTTTAATTATTGTAAAAATATAGGAAGACCATATATGGAATACAAAAATTATGCATGTAGACTTTTGGAGGCACATTTATAGCTGAACTGTGGATTATAGTGATGTACTTTTAAAGACATGTGTAGTACCACTTTTCAAGTTGACATTCTTCATTTTTCAGACACCCATCCTTTTACAAAAGAGATTTCAGTACAAATTTTTATTTGTAAATAGAATTTTTTTCTAGTTCCTGAAATGTTCTCTATGTAAATTAGGATTAAAAACTTATGAAGGAAGACTTTTAAAACTTACATCCTTAAAAGTTGTCCTAAGTTCTCTTTGTTTTTTCGGTTTGTTGTTTTTTGTTTTTGGTTTTTGGTTTTGGT
>VWZT01002073.1:70477-102758 GCA_013397055.1 Pachycephala philippinensis
TTGTTTGTTTGGTTGGTTGGTTGGTTTGGTTTTTTTTTTCCCCCATATATCTCAGCCCTCAGCTAGATGGCCCAGAAAACTGCATTTGCTTGTGTAACAAAAAATTACCCTGAAACGGTATCTTTTAGTAGAAAGTAGAATCACAGCCTCTTGTTTACGCATTGTTATAGATAGATTTACTGTCTTGACCTGTTTCTGTTTTAAAGGATGGGGGGGAAATCTGCTCATTAAATTTACTTTTCATTTTCTACTCACATTTTCCTTAAGAGTGTTTTCAGAAAAACCAGAAACATTGATAGCTATTTGACAATACAGATAAGCACCAAAGAATATTGCTGATATACTATAACAAATGCTGCTATGTTGTGTACATTGGATTTACAACAACTCTAGCCTGAAAACATACAGAAGTATTCCCATGACATTAAAATTCCAAGTGCCTAAATTGGATGGCTTGTTTAACTGGCTTAGATACTATCAAGAAATAGGGATGGTTTTCCCAAAGCTAGGAATAGGGGTTTAATTTAGGTACCCTTTTCTTTCTGTTTACCAATTTAGGGAGTGTGAATACCTGAAGACAAACATTGTGAATAATCCACAAAGGCCCAGTTGCAAATTTAACATTTGACAAAACCAAGTAAATTAGTTGTGTTACTTACAGAGTAAAATAACTCCCTTCTAGTCATTGATGGGACCTTTCCAAAGCTTTAAAAAAATTGTTCTGGCTCAGGTATTGTCCTAATCCTCAATTGCAGTTACTAACATCTCCATACCTTTTCACTGAGGATGTAGGTGTCACTCAGGTATGATTTAATAATTATGATGCAGATATAATGATTTGGAGTGGTAGGAAGACCATTTATAAATACCATCCACAAGTAACATGCTACTATGATTGCTCAATAAGGAAGTGACCCACAATAGGTATAGTTCTATTGTAAAAATATATCTTTGTATTTCTCTCTATCTCTGATACAAACAAGAAAATATATAATAGAGCTAACATTAATTGTTGATGAAGAGAAAGTACCAAAAACTCCCTCCAAACATCAATGGATGTTTTTGCCTGTCAATTTCCTAAATTCCTTGAGTTACTTATGTATAATCAGACTGTCATCAATCTTAAGAAATGTTATTGCACCATGAACAGGGCATTATCTTTGATTATAACATAAAACCATTCTGATTTTCTACATTTAAAATTGGTAATAGACATCAAGAATCCTTGGATAGCTAGAATCAATAGTTACAGGCAGAGATATAGCAGGCTTTATTATTTACTTAAAAACGTGGCCGTGCTACTGTAGTCATTACAATAACAACTAGTATTATATTGACTGTATTTTTAATATTTATATTACATTCAGAGAACTCTATTTTCTAGATATGATATATAAGATGCCATATAGACTTTAAAAACCTCAATGTTCTCACATTTTTTATATTCTTACTCCAAATATTGTTCCAGTAAGAAGTTCTTTTTGGATGAAAGGAAGTCATTTTTGCAGCATATGGCAAAGTAACATTAGACACTGCTCTGCCTTCCTTTCCTCTGATACAGTATTTACCGGATTAGCAATATCCAGATTTTTAAATGATACCTTTGTCATTAGTATGTTTTCAGGATACATCTTTATAAAGGTCTGTTATGTGAACCATTACTGACCTTCTGCACTTTCTACTTCTTTGACAGATAAAGCATTCATAAATATTGCATGTTTTAACTTAAATTTTTTTCAGTTTGATAAAAACCGATGGCATATATTGGCAGGGCAGGACTTGTGAAATTAGTCAAACAAAATGTTAGTTGTTGATAAAAAACCAGCATGCTGTTTCATACCTTTCAGTGTTCATTTGTCTAGCCAATTGTGACTGGCTGTTATATTCTGGAAGTTTCCTTCTTTATGGTACTATTGCATGGTTTTATTTTCATAATTTCTTAATCCTCAGAAGAAGAGTGCCACTTGGGTTTTAGTTTGGTTTTTTGTGTTTTGAAAGCTGTGTGAGATATTATTTAAGATATTTAGTTCCAGTTGACTGACTATGATCAGGGGACTTATTTTCTTACTCTCACAAAGAAAAAGGGTTCTCATTAACCGAAAACAAGCTCACTAGATATAAATGACTAAGATTTTGTTGTCTACCTGTTTTCATGGACCGTTTTGTTTAACAATGGCTTATAACTCATCAGTGGCTTGATATAAAATACATTGGGCTTCAGAGATATTGATGGGGACAGGAAAATGTTTTACCACAAGGAAAAAAGTTATGATGTGATGAAATTCTTAAGAAAACCTCTAAGAACCATTCAGCCTTTTGTTTAATAAATACACTGTGCCAAAGCTAAAATATCTTAGCTTTGTTTTCTAGTGTAGTTCTTTTAATAAGAGCTGAAATTTTTAGAATGATACAGTTCATTGTATTGGTAAATAAATACAGTGCAAAGCTAAAATACCTAGGGTTTTGTTTTCCCTTTTTTTTTTTTTTTAGGAGACAGGGGTTTGTTTTTTAGCAATAATACGGTCCTCAATTAATAAAATATTGAAAAATATTTAGTTAGTAGTTATTTTTGCTCCTCAGTGTTTAGCCTCGCAGAAAGATTTAATTCCCACAAATACATATTCATATTAGACTAAAATATTAATACTCTAATACCAGGGAAGAGAATGAACTAAAACAAGCAATCTACCTGGAATATGTTTAGGTTTTGTCTTTTATCTATTAAAAATTCTAGAAAACGAAACTTTTACCAGTAGTAGCTCTCCTAGCATAGTTGCTCAGCTGTTTTGTTTGCCTAATTCATCTTACTTCAAAGTTTTTTTAGAGAACATATTGGGGAGTTAAAAAGGACCACTGTATGCTCAGCTTGTTTACAAGATGTGAAACTCCCACATCAGTTTGATTTTCTGCTTCTTCAGGCTTTCAAGATGTTGGGGACTGGGGGAGAAATAAAAAGAAAAACCCAGAAAATGTTTTCCAAGATATATAAACCAAAAGGTGAGAAACCAGAAAAGAGTACCTAACACAAACACATTTCTAGGTAGGATAAAAGAGCAGGAAAAAGATTTTATTACTTTGTAACTTCTATGATCAAATGCATGTGAATGCAGTAGCTCTACATCTTCAGCACAAATGAATGCCATACCCACAGTTCCAGTAACCTTTATTCTATTGAATTACTTCTCAAAGCTTCCACCTCTCTCTTTTTACAGTCTTGCTGATTTTTTTTCCAAGAGAAAATAAACAGAATTTGTCATGACCTTTCTTCTTTCTTTGGCTTGCTTTTCCTTCTCTTTTTCCCCTTTTCATCATGTTCAGAGAAGTTTCTCCTTCTCTTTTCTTTTCTCACGTCTTTACTTGCTTGAATTCCTGCATCATTCATCTTTCCTCCATGAGCTGGTACCCATTTTACATTGAACTTTTCATTACCTTAGCAGAGGTTGTAAGAGACGAGGTTTCCACTAGATAATGGAAATTTCTAAACTCATTGCTAATTCTTCTTGATTTCTCTAATGTTTTTCATCTGATGTCTTACAAAGAGTAATGCTCTTTTTAAGAATGACTTTTCCTTGCACTGCACCTGCACAACACTGCTTACAAAAAGCTTTAACTTCTCATAAAGCAGAAAATTATTTTTTCAATAAAAAACAGCAGTCCTAATTCAATAAATCAAAGGTTTATCTACCACTTGGAATCTGCTCTTTCCTCTTACCTACAGATTCCTCAGGTGGGAAGCTATTTACTTACAGACAGTTAATAGGAAAAACAAATGCAGGAGCACAGACTGACTTCAGGCTGTGTGTAGCTAGAGCAATGTGTGTAAATAGGATATATTTATTACTGTCCTCTGCTGATATTTTAAGACTAATGCATCTCTTCTTCTACAAAAATACAATCCTTTTTTGAAATCTGATGAGCTTTTTCTCCTGCAGTGTGTGATTCACATATAAGCTGTGTTTTTCATGTGGGCGTTTAAATCCGGAAGTCTGCACACAAAACCTCCCTGAGCCACAAAACATCTCTAAAAGCATATAAAAGACACTGCTGTAGTCTGAACATTTAATTTCTTCTGAAAAGTTACTAGTGAAACAGTTTATGAAGAAAACACCCATGCATACATCCATTTAATGTGTAAAGAGAACACTGTCATAGAAAAGAATCATGCTAGTTTTTGAGTGAAGAATAAAGAGCATCCTAAGTGACTGTGATATGTGGGTTAACTGTCTTAACCAAGGGAAATATGGCTGTGGTAATTGGGTTCACACCCTCATAACCTGCCTAAAGTGCTCACACTGTCAGACTGATGTTAGATTTATTCTGAGCTAAAGCAGAAAACACCACAGCTCTTTTTCGCTGTTTGAAGATCAAGCTGTGTTGAACAGAATGCCAAATGAATAGTCTTTTCTACTACACCACGTTTCAACACTGTAGATATCTGAAGATGTAGTGCTGAACACGGATTTTAATCAAACCTCTCAGCTTAATTTATCAGTGTGACATTTTCCACACAGTTTGCAAAGAAATATAAGGACTTTTCTTCAATTGCGTTAAACATGATAAATAAGACATAAATACATTCTAAAAATTCCTGTTATTAGCAACAGCAGTTTCATTCAATAAACTTGCTTTTCATTTCTGTGCTTTAATAACAGGAAATTTTCTGATGGGTTTCACAGGTACAAGAATGATTGTTCAGCTTACAGAATACTAGGCAACTACAAATACTGACAATAATTCAGGCCACAGAAGTAATTATTTTATTCCAGAAATTTAGCAAAAAAATTTCTATTTTGTTCTACCTTTTCTATGAATTTTTATTGACAATAAGAAGACTATATAAGAAATAAATAATAACAGATAAAATTATCACTGGAATAAAAACAATGTTTACAATACCATGGAAGGAAATGAAACCTGGATTAAAAATGGATGTCTGAAAAAAATCTGGGGAAAAACAAAATACATTGTAGCTTCATTAAGGGTAGAATTTTCTTTCTTTTTTTCTCTCCCTTCCTTCTTGACATGAAAAATATGTGCTGGACTCTGCTATCATCCCATTTATTTATACATTTTAGTTGTCTCCCTTATGTAGACATTCTGTTGCAGCTTGATAGTGTGGTTATATTTGATCTTGTGTTATCCAGAGTTTCTCCACTTGCTTTAATCTTTGCCATTGACTAGATCTCTATAGGCAGCAAAAACAAGACAGGTGAACTTGCAGTACTGGTTTTTTGACCTGGACCTGCATGTTCGTTTCCCCTTTCTTGCAAGTGTTAGCTGTAGTTCTTTCCTTAGTGATTGGGAAAAACTGCCAGAAGATCAGTGACTGGGAAGGGCTCACTGAGGCAGCTGCAGGCAAATGTTTGTAGGTTGACCCTTTCTCGATTTCACACCTAATACAAGACAGTTAACATAAGGACAGTAGTTTATGCATAACAGAAGAATCTGATCCAAATCAAACCCAAAATGTTTTTTGACAGCAAAACTGTTGCATTACAATTTTTACAAAGTACACTTTTTAAAAAATATATTTTTAAGCACATCTTCCAACTAGGGAATCTGTGTAGTGGCAACAAGGTTGATACAGATTTCAAGAAGCTTTTAGTTTTCCCATTTTTTATCTCTAGCTACATAAACTAATCTTTTTATAAGAAATCAATGCTGAAATGTTAAGAACGTCACATGCAGTGGTGCAGGATGCAAACTAGGGCAGAATGACTAGAAAATATTTTGTTCTAGGGTTCATGAGTCTGTCTTATTCCCTCTGGGTACAGATTATGTTTCAGGACATTTGAATAGCAGCATAAAAAAATCAGTTCCTTTTGTAGCTAAATGAACTATGAATTAAATTTGTTATCAGATGACCAGTAGCTGTTAAGCATTTTCCAGCTGAGTAAGCTAATAAACCTATTTACTCTTTCTGCACGAGCAAGCACAGGCCCATTAGCTGCAGATGCCTTCAGCAATATTCTTTGACATATAGAAGGTCATTCTCCTTTCATTGTCTTCATATCTTTATAGTTTAATGGTTAGCAAAAAGAACAGCTGCAATAGTTCTAATTAGTAATTTAAAATTGCAGTTGTAGGATTTTTATCCTCTTTAACCTCATTCTGACAGATTAGAGCTTTATATGCATTTACTTGGAAGACTCTTGATGTAGACTGAAATCACCTGTAGTAATTTAAATTGTCAGAGGCTTCATTAATATTTGGTAGGAAAAATATTGTGCACATCAAAAGACCTTGCTCTTGTTCTTTACTTTGTTATTCAACATTTGAGTGTTCACTTGCAAGATCCTTTGCAAGTGATGGATCAGGCAGAAGCTAATGGATGATTTAATTTACCATGTCTTTTGACAGGTACTGTGTACTTTCTCATTTTGTGACAAGATGGCAGGACATGTTCAGTTTTCTGATACATTTCTCAGAACCTGTTGCACTCCTGTAAGTTTCTGCAGTAGGGTAACAAAAATGAAAATTCATTACTGCTTTTATTGCCTGTATGGCCATGCCTTCTTCATCAGTGTCAGGTACAGCTGCTACACTGGCTTTCTGAGTTCTCTTGCAAATATTTTTTAGAAGGACAGAGCCAGTTCACAGTGCAAGTTCACAACACACAAACATCAGCCAGCAGGAGACAAAAAAACAGATTTCATTTTTGCTCTGTAAGAGTGATAATTATGTTTTTTTGGTGCATCTGTGGAGTGTTGGTTCTGGACCTTTGAGTTTTTCTGCTTGATCAGAGCAACAGTTGTTTTAAATTTGTATCCTACTGCACTGATTAAAATACCTGGTGGAGAAGAGCATACTCTCCCCTATTCAAGCTAGAAAAAGCTCTATTCCGTGCTCTTTTCCCTCCTAGGGAGCTTATATCATGCCTAGTAATATCCAGTCTTTCCTATCATTTCCTCAATTTTCTATTTTATTTCTTTTTTTTATCTCTATTACTATGCTACATAAGTTTCTCAAGTGAATAAGAGGGATTTAAATATCTGCTTACATTTCTTTGGGTTTCTCAGTTTTCATTTCACACCTCAATTTGCTTAGAATTATTTCCAAATTTCTACGATTCCACCACAAACTGGTAGAACCCTTTCGTAATTCCTGGTACCAAGAAGAGGCTAAATATTCATAAAATGGTATTTTTACTTTTATGAATAGGCTAAAGATATGAATTCCATTAACAAATATTGATATTTTTACTGTGATTATTGATAAAGGGTACTAGAAATAAAATCAAGTTAAATTACGATAAATATCTGTTTTAACTCAGTCATTTTTCTGTGCTCTTCGAATATGAATGCTCTTCAAAAATGAAACTGTTCAGATTCATTTCTTAGCCAGGGGGAAAGAAGTGTAAAGTTACTTAAGTGCTAAATTAAAATTAATATTGGCAGTAAACCCTGAAACTGGCTGTGAGAAACTTCATGTCATCAGATGAACCTTCCTGCCTTAGGGTGATTTATTCTGGAAGAAATATGGCTACTTCTATTCTGTTTTATCGCTCATTCAGTACTGGGCCGTCTATATATTAGAAATCTTTATCTGGCTTAGCCTCCATTTCTATGTGTTCTTTGAGCTCTGCTGACACTGACATTTTTGATTGGAAAGGCTCTTCTTTCTTTTGGTTGCCCCACAGCTTTCATCATACTTGCTTTGGTTGCAGTAGAAGGAAATCCAGACTTTGCTTCTGCTTTTCCTTACATCCCCTTCTTGACGCTAGAGGATTCAAGTGTTTGGTCCTCAGGCTGGTCTTTCTTAATTCTGCAGTTGTTGCATGTGTGACGAAATTGAAGTTCTCGTTATGTCAGAAGTTTGTGTGACATGGAAAAGTGTTTTTCAAGGCATTTCAAATTCTTATGTCAAAACTTTGGAAGTATCATTTCCCTTCCACTCAAGTGTTTGAGAGTTTGAAGTGCTCTTATATATGAACAGTTTATGTATGAATGCTTAGGACCAGGTTACGGTAAGAGTTCTAATGACTTCCAAAGTCTCTGACAATGTGCATTGTCTTCAAGCCTGGCCTCTAAACACAGTATTTGAAAGCTTATATTGCTAGAGTTGTTACCACACTTTATTTTGTTAACCACCTATGTCAGAATCTTATTTTATTTTCTGAGTGTAGTAATCAAGCTGCCAATATATAATTCTTTAATCTATACATCTGAGATGAGTAGACAATGCCAGAACTTCCATAAAGAGTATACCACATAACTGATAACATAAAATCTTTGTTTGCACTGAGGGAGCATATTTATAGCAGAAAAAAAAATTTAAAATCAAGAATATGTATAAATCACAAAACCCAAAACAAAATGCACTTTAAGAATAAGAACAGAGATTTAAATAGAGGGACATGGACTACAGCAACGTTTTGTAGACCAAATTTCTTTTGCTGTATGATGTCTTGTAGAGAAAATTACTGGTGCAAAACAGTTGTTTTACCTAGGTATTCATAATCTTGTCATTCTCCAAGCAATTTTTCATAAGAAAGTTATTCCAAAATCTGACGGAAATAGTGCAAATTCTGAGTCTTGCTGTTTACCTCATGACCTGCGCTGCACCTTTAATAGCACCTCAGAAGTGCTGTCAAGGGCCTTCATGTCCTGAAGCCAGCTTTCTTTGAGCAGACAACACTTGAAAATAGAAAAATGTCAAAATGACTGAGCTAAAACAAATGGTGTTTGTCCACTGATTTCCTCCTGGTTTCCATGTCCTTGCATGTGGTAGGGATCCTTTCTTCCCGTCTTGATCCCAGCCTGCGAAGCTCTCAGTTGACTCCTGCAAGTTGCATTCAATCCCTTCTCTAGCATTAGGAAACAGTCACACTGGCCTGTGCCATTGGCTCTGTTTGCTGCCCGCAGCCTCTGGCCCCATGCTGGGGACCTCTCTCTCATGGAACACATTCCTGCACTCCCCTGGGGAGGATCAGCGCTGCCCTTCCTCCCTACGCTTCACCCAATGGAAGGTGCAGCCACTAGGAGAAGGCAAACAAGGGCTTTCTGGACTGTCCAACCACAGACTGTAGAAAGAATGTAGCACAAATAAAATAAATAAATAAAATATACATTGTCTGCCACTGCTGAACAAATTATTTTTTTAGGAAAGTTCAGAAGATGGTTTGGGAACCAGATGTTGGAATTTGAAATCATACTATGTTGCTTTTTCTGTAATCCCTACACTGACATTTCTAGGACAATCCTAGGTTGTCTTATTATGATTATGTTATAATATTGCCAACTTCTGATTCAAATTTAGCTTTTCAAAGTTTCTGAGTGCCATATATAGGCAAAAGAGAGCAGCCTGTGCCACTGAAGACAGAAGGATTTTTCCTCCCTGTTGACACGATGGTGCTTACTTTCAGAGCAGTGATTCATTAGGTGTAAATTAGAGGGCCATTCAGTGTTTGGTTTTCTCTGAGGACCAATTTGAATTACAGTACATGAATGTTTATTCTTGTCATAGTAGTGCCATTCACTCCAGTGTCTTTCTCCTGCAGTTCTTAATCTGTGGTCTGAAAGCCGAAGTTAAACTGATTACCACGATGATCTCTATCCAAGTGATTTGTTTTTTAACTTTGAAAATTTCTATGTCATGATTCGCACTCCCACAAATTGCTGTACACCCGATGTTTCATCCCTTATAGTTTACAATGATAAATCTAATGTATTTACTCACTGCTCCTCCCAGCCCTATGCTAGGTTTCAAAACAAAGCTAAAGCCTCACAACCTCGTGGTTACTGTGTCCTACTAATGTTGTCCTGGTTTAGCTACAAAAAAAAAAAAAAAAAAATTTCTCTACTTTTTACACACTTGAGCATAGGTTTTGTATGAGCTGTTCACACAGTTTCTATTGTTGCTAGAGGCAGCTTCAAAGTCCTTTCCAGCCAGAAGTATCATCACAATTTTCATATGCTTTCATAACAGCAGTAAGACACTGGTGATATATGGCTAACTGGACATGTAAACTTTATGAGCAATATTTGAATTTGTAGCTCGGCGGTATTAACTGAGACAAGAAGGGAAGTAGGATTGTTGCATTTACAGAAAATAGTCCTCAGGAGTATGTCCTTCATTCTCCTTACTTTTGTACTACTTACATAAATTTTAAGAAAATAAAAAGTAATTAAGTGTTAAGCTAGTATTTTCTGAATGCAATGCTAGGGGATATTCTCACCCTCTGCTGGGCCAGAATTCTGGGGGAAAGGGGAAATACATACTCCTGATTTCTTAAAATCCTCCCCTCTCCCATCGGTTCTGCTATCATTCTTTGCCCTTTTGTTTCGGGTTTTTTAAGTATTTCAGATTAAGGGTTCCAAAGAATAATACCCAGGCACAACTCCCATGCAGACAGGAAAAAAACTCATGTTGTATCTAAGTTCTTATTACAGCATTTGTCGTCCTGATCTTTGCACTTCCTTTGTTTCTGGTACACCAAACAAAGGACTACTTAATAAGTACTTATCTTGTGACACTTGTGAATGCTGCTACCTGTAGCATTTCCAAGCTTCACTGAGACTGGAGATTTCTAATAAATCAGTTACATTACTCGAGGAGAGTGAAACTTTCAGAATTAAAAATAACAACAGTGATGTTTTTGGAAACAAAATTATTGTGTTAGTAGATGCTTATCACAATACCAGGGCTTTTTTCCTACAGCCTGTCCATAAGCAAGGGGTAGATTGAATTTCTATTGTATAGAAAGGTATAATTTTATGAAAGAAAATGTAAAACAGCATCTATGTAGAGCCTTTTTTACGTCCATTGCTTTTGTGATGGTAGTAAGGTTTCTGTCCAGCACTGCTTTCAGTCTCAATTGCTTTAACATTAATGAGGAGTTTCAAAAAGGCATCACACAGCAGTCTGTAAGAGAAGATTTTATGGGTTTTTTTTTTAAACTATGTAAGTTCTTAATTTAGGTTTTATTATTTGTCATCGTGCTTGCCACAGTTCTTTGTTGCTCTTAGTTGTAATATTCAGTTTTCCTTTTCCACTAATTTCTTTCAGTATGGTCTAACCTGAATTGGCACAGGAACTGTGTGAATATGTATTCTATTAAGTATCATGAAATATTCCTTCATGTGAACTTTAAGAAACGTTTTGAACTTACATTTCTTTTAAATCTATTTGTATTGCATTAAGATTCCTCTGATGTTGACAGAACAGAAAATGTATAGATCTACTGTTCACTGACTGACAAGGACTGATGTAATATTAATTCACAATATTACCAGTAGATCCCTGTAATTAACAAGAACATAAGCTTTCAGAAAAATAGGCCAAGAAAAGAGCTGCACGGAATAGCCAGTCTATCACCTGCCCTTGCAGGATTGGTGATGCTGAGCAGATGTTTGATCTAACTGGTTTTTCAATACTTCCAGTAATGGAAAGGCCATATCACCATCAGTTCTGCTCCTCTACTTCACTATCCTTGCTGTTAGAAATTTCACCTAATGTTTGACCCACGTCTTCCCTGTATCAGAATAAGCTCCTTATTTTTTTTTGAGTATGAAAGTAGAAATAGATTATTCCTTCCCTTTGGCAACAACCTTTCCTACATTTGAAGACAGATACTGTACCCTGTTGGTCTTGTATCTGTTAGACTTAAAAGCAAATACTCTTTCAGTCTTTTCTCACAGGTCATATATTCCAGAGTTCTGATCAGTCTCTCCTCTGCACACTCTCCCCTGTCAAATCTGCAGACAGCTGAGACTGTACTAACCTGTACTGCATGTGAAAAGAGAACAACTTTCCATGCCTTGCAGCTTCTGCCTTTCCTTGTATGTCCCATTATGATCCTTATTTCTTTCCACAAATAGCATGATATTGTCTACTTAAAGTGTGCTAAACTGTAACAGTGGTACTTTTTTGTGTAGAACAGACACATGACAATTTTTCCCCCAGCTGGTATCTCCCAATTAATTTTTCTCTGCTGAGTTTAGTATCTTATACTTGTCCTTACTAAATCTAATCCCATTTTGTTTATTTTTTCTTTGAGACATTTGTTTAGTTTTACAAGATAATTGTAAGCCTACCCTCATGCTAACCCAGTGACATACCCAGTCAGTCAGCCAGTCAGTCAGTCCCATCTGATCAGAAAAAAACCCAAATTGCCATTACTTATCCATCAGTATTAAACAGGGACACCCCATTTAACATAAAATAGGGAAATGGCCTTAACTTGCACCAGGGGAGGTACAGATTACATATTAGAAAAAAATTTCACTGAAAGAGTGGTCAGACGTTTGAATAAGTTGCCCAGGAAGGTGGTGGAGTCACTGTCTGTGGAAGGTTAAAGAGGTGTCTGGATGTGGCACTTAGGGATATGGTCTAGGGGTGATTATGGTGGTGCTGGATTGATGGTTGAACTGGATGATCTTGAGGCTCTCTTCTAGTCTTGATGATTCTGCAATTTCAGCTGTGAATGACTGGTTAGGATACAAGTCTTTGACTTTCCATCAGTTCAATTTAAAGCCATTTCATCTAGAATGTTCTTCCCATTCACATTCATCTTCACATTGTCTGTGACATCGCTGACCTTGTCATGTGGGCCAGTGTCAGAAGACATAAGAAATTCAATTAACAGACACCTAAGGCTCATCCTCATATATAAGACTTTCTATTCTAACACAAAAAGAAATCATTCAACTCTAGACAGACAAAATGCCTGCCACTCCTTTGCTTGTGTTCTTCCAAGTGCTTATATACTGTTACTTGGTTTAAAATTTTTCCTTTCACCAGAATTTTTAATTTCTACAGCTTCATGACTAATCAGCCTCTGTTCCTTTCCCCTTCTCTTTAAAGGTTTAAACTGTGTTTTCCCTTTGTAATCTCTTAATACCTTGTCCATTCTCCACAAGATCTAGATAATTTAATAGAATTTGTGAAATAAATATTCCTACATGTCCTTCAAACCACAGCTACTGAAGAGCAGTATTTTTCTGCCATAGCAGAAGTGTGGGAGCCTGCTGCTCCAGGTACCTGTCTCTAGTTACCCTGGATTCTGCTCAGCTAGGCCAGAATAAACACACTCAGTGCAAAGCCAAATATAGAAAGTCATTAAAAAGACCTTGAACTAAAAGGAAAAATGGTCTATAACTCACGACTCTCTCTTTGTCCTCCATCTACTTATAAATATGCTGTAAGTATTTGTTCCACAAGTTTTCCAGTTGTGCACTAGAATTAGTTTGTTTTCATACCTGTCTTCAGGTGTCATAAATCACCTCCCGGAAATGTATTTTTCCCTGTTGGTTATAGAAGGAGACTAAACAAACAGCATATACTAAATAGGTAATTTTTCATAGGCTACATGCAGACACTGTTATTAAGGAAATTTCCTGAAGTTACTTGGCAGAGCAGTAGTAGAATGGGAATGGGCCAATGCTTCTGAACTCCTTTCTTTGGCTGTTCTGCATCTCTAATTGTTCCCTTTGTCCATTGTATTACAAAAGAGAACTTAAATGTGCAGCAAAAATATGGAAATGCCAACTTTTGCTATGTCTTTGTAAAGAAAATTATTTCTTTTTTACTTGAGACTCTGAGAACTCTTTCAGTATGGGCATTGGTGAATGTAATGCAAAATTTCAATTTTATTTTTTAAAGCTATTTTTAATTCCAGCACCTACTTTAGGTACTATGCACCAAATTATCAGGTATCATTGTGAAAACTGCCCTCACAGTTAGGGTTTGATATATTATGTATTAATGATACTAATGGCAATTGATGTAATACCAGCTTTTTGAAGGTTTTTATTTTAACTGATCATACAGTTTTACCTTTGGCCAATGTGGTATAAGTTTATTAGTGAGAAAATTTAAAGCAAAGATGAAGCATATTATTCTCACCTTTTTTTCTTTTTTTGTTTTTTTAAGCATCTGGTTTGTGGGTCAGAGATAAAGTTTGGCAGAATATTTGCACAACCTCTCCACATTTTCAAGTTTTTGATATGAATTTATCAGATCTTGTGTCTAAGGAAAACTGTAATAAAATAATTAGTTAAATGAAGTGAATCCCTTGGCATGTAATCAGAAGGGTTGAGGACCTTCTGTTTTGTGATGCCTGATTATTTTTTCTCTTCTCTGAGGAGACAGCACATCAGATGTAGAATAAGCATCAACCCAGATGCAAAGATCCATTTATATACTTGACCTCTGTATATAATGAGCAGCAGTGGTGCTTTCATTGCTGCCAGCTGGTCCTTGTAGGTTAGAATCCGAGGTTTAACTGGGAACTCAAACTCATTCAGCTGCCCCTTAGGCAGAAGAGTGGTGTGAGTCTCCTTCAACAATAAAATAATATTGATAATGAAGTCTCTTCCGCCCAAAGGTACCTGCACAATACTGAAGACATTGTTAAAAATTGGAAACCTTATGATGAAGAGAATTAGGGCACATGCATATCCTGTAGTTGAATCTAGGGACAGAAGCGAGCTGACTCAGAACTTGGAGTAAATTTCTGGCAAAGCACACAGCACTGGCCATCAGAAGCCATTGCTACGCTGATTTAACTCACCTGCCACTCACATTGCCATAACATCCTGCTGCTCTCTTGGGATGGTTGCCCACAGAGCAAAGGCTGGAAGAGGAGAGGTGATAGGTTGTCAATGTCCAACATCTCTTTGATGAGAAAATAAGTATATTTTATATATATAATGTGTAAGGAGAAGATGAAGAGGCCAAGACCTCACAGGGAAGAGGAGCAGTAGAACTGCAACGTAAAGAGAAATGTGAGGACAGATAGTTCATGTCTTTGGGACCTCAAGGGATGGGAGCAAACAATACTTCACTTTTGCTGCTTTAATGGCTTAGAACCTATTCTGTTTGTTTGTCTTAGTGCAGAGCTAAATTTACTGAAGAAACTTAGGGTAGATTTGATAGGGACACCTTCAATCACATTCAGAAACTTCTCAATGTTAGCAAATTCTTGACACTATGCGATAAATTTGGGTGAAATGCTTCTTGAACTTATTTAAAATCTGTTCAGGATTTAGAAAGCTGTAAATTTTTGCTAAGAATACAGATCGACTTCAAAAACACATTTTGTAGTGGTGTCTCAGAAAAGAAAGAAATAGGTAAAAAATCCAAATTAATTTAGTGGTATCTCTTTTGAGATTATAAAGCCAGTTCTAAGAAACTGTCTTGCCTGAAGCTGCTGACTTCAGTTTTCTCTCATAATTAGACTTTCTTACACTGTGTGTCACATTCAGTTGCAGTAAGACAATTAAACTAAGAAATATGAAAGATAGATATTATCCTCTCCATTTTATGTCAGTGAAATAGTTCTTCTAACAACTAAATCACTGCAAGATCTGTAGGACACAGAAAACAGCTCCCTTTTCTCATTGATAGTAAGTACCTGAACACAATTGTATCTTACTTTTTAAGGAACAGTATTAAAAATATGTATCTTATTATTTTTATAACACATCTTCTCACAATATTCAATTGGCTCAGGATAAACGCTAAGTAGAACAACAGAAGTTGTTTGGACTGCTTTTCTTGCCTTTTTTTTTTTCTTTTTTTATATCATAACCAAGATTCCTGACAGGCATGCCATTAAAAAAATGACAAAGCAATGCTACCAAGGCAAATGAAGATTGCAATAAGAAATATATATTACTGGAGGGGATTTTGAGTTTTCTAAGTTGCATGATTTATTTTATTTTATTTATTGGTGATCTCTAGTGTTGTGAGGTTGTGAATTTAGGGAGTTTTGAAGGGTTTTTTTTATGGCTCTCATATAAATATTAATGTTGCATTGAGGTTCATATTCATAATATACCCAGATGGGAAAATGTTGTTTCTACAAAGTTCAACCAGTTAATTTTGGAGGCAGATTTAATTCCATAACAAAGCTTAAAAAGGTTTAAAAAAAAAAAAGTAAATTAATGCAACCTTCCTATTGTTACAGATTTTGTTAAAGTAAACTCCAGAACATATAATATGTAGAAATGCTACAATATGAAAGGAGATCTATGTCATGTAGAAATTGCACACTGCAGACCAGACTTGGCTTCAAATACAGTTATTTTTAAAATTATCTGATAATTTTTTCTTCCATTTGAAAATGCTGACTTTTCAAAACTGAGTCTATTCCAAAGAAGAAAGCAATTTCTTTAGAAAAGTTTTTCAAAGCCAAAGTTGGTCAAAGTGAAAGAGACCCAGAACAATTTGGCTTCTTGCCTGTTTGTATGCCAGAGTCCAGAATTAACTTGTAGTTCAGTTATATATCCTGGATTTAGAGATGGTAATTGACCTGTTCACTTTGTTTTAACTGTACATTCATGTATTTTACAATAACGTTCAGAAGAATCATACCTAGGATTTAGGTTATTAATAACTATTTGTTATCTCATCTAATAGTTGAATATTTAAAATCTAAAAAATCAAAATACTTTTGATGGTGAGCCATAGTCTGTGCTGTAATAATTCCATGGACTCCAGTGAGTTATAACATGAAATAACTTTTCTCTTCTGGTTATAATCCACTTGAACAATGTTGAAAGCACAAAACTGTGTTGAAAGAATGCTAAGCCAAGTAAGTGAAGCAATCAAATCTGGAAATGCCTGTGGGCAAAAGTCAGTTCCGCCTTTACTTCATTCCCTTGTGCATAGAGATTTTAATTACATTATCACAAACCTTCCCCCATGAAATCCCTTCTCCTGTTTCATGGTCTTTTCCTTCTGAATTCAGTGCAATTCTTACCTCTATGAAATTAAAGGGTGTTTTGCAGTCATTTCTGTTAGAAGTCTGGTGTTTGTCACTGAAAACATTGACAACTTTCCTAAGTTGCCACTTCAGAGTTTGGCCATTGTTCAGTGAATGAGACACCTCATCATGGATGCACAGTGTCTCCAGGCCAGTCACCCAGGGCTGCTTTTGTCACAGGTGGGCTTATTTCAGCCTCCAGCACAATTAGCTCCTGTCACTCCAGAAATATAAATGGGTTCTGCCTATAGTTTGATGGCATTAGGGTACATACATTGTGCACTGGTAACTACTAGAGCTTTATATTACTGATCCAATGGAAATGAATTCTAATACATTTTTAGAGAAATTGGAGAATCCTACTACCAGTAGTAGAGGAGCCCTGCCTCCAAACAGGTGGAGAAGAGGAACAACCAGCTGGAAGCAGTATGCAACAATCCGACACTATACTCTATTTTTCCTCCCTGATGAAAAGCTGTAACAAAAGATGAAGTCCAAAGGCATGGACTAAATGAATTTGATGGACTATTTTATGGATGGTCCATAAACTAAGTGAATGATGTGTGTATGTGTATGTGTGTGTGTGTAAATATATATATCAAGGGACTGGAAGAGTGATGATGGTTAACTGGGATGTACTGGAAAGTGTAGGACCTGGTCATGGCATAAATTATATGGAATAAAGGTGGATACTGTCCTGGTTTCAACTGGGACAGAGTTAATTTTCTTCTAATTAGCTGGTTCAGTGCTGTGTTTTGTGTTTAGTGTGAGAATTATATTGATAACACACTGATTTTTAGTTGTTGCTAATAGTGTTTACCCTAAATCAAGGACTTTTCAGTTTCCCTTATTCTGCCAGAGAGCAAGTGCACAAAAAGCTGGGAAGGAGCATGGCCAGGGTGGGTAACCCAAACTGGCCAAAGGGATAAAGGGATATTCCAGACCATAGAATGTCATGCTCAGTGTATAAACTGGGGGGAACTGTATGGGCGGGACCAATCACTGCATTGGTCAGCAGGTGCAATTGCATTGTACATTTTATTCCTCTTCCTTCCTTTATTTCAGTCATTAAATTGATCTTATCTCAGTCTACGGGTTTTACGTTCTTCTGATTGTCCACCCTATCCCACCAGGGTGAGGGGCTGAGTGGTATGCAGTTGGTTTGGATCAAACCCCAGCTGCTTAAGAAGATGCTGCCTTTTTTGGTTGGTATTTTTTTCCCCCTCCTCCTTAGCTTTTGCATAGCTACAGTCCTTAGAAGACTCAGCTGGTTTAGTATAACCGGAATAGTCCTAATATTTAGTAAATCACTGAGTCAGCTTTGTCATATAAAGCTCAACTTGGTACTTTGTATGTCAATGTATAAACATAGTTATTTAGTCTTTCTGAAACCAGACAAGGCCTCAAAGGCTTGAAAAAATTGCTTGGCTTTTTCTGATAAAAGGAAAAAAAGACAGGAGAACCAATATGAAAAAAATACTGTCTCTTGGTTAGCAGAACATAATGAATGATCTATGAAAGACCACATCAAGCTGAACACAAATGTGAAAGCAATCTCACATGAAATATAGGAAGATAAGCTGATGCTGAGTTGAAAATGAGAGAAAATAATCTTTTGTTTAGAAAAGCCTTCTGATTCAAGAGCTTATATTTCTATAATTTTCAAGGAAAAAACAAAGTCACCAAAAATCAGGGAAAATGGGAAAGAAGAGCCATTTCCAGAAGAAAAAGAATGAGACAAACTGAAAGAATTTGACACAAAGAAGCAGCTTCTGAAAGACATGTCATAGTATTTGACATGATTATTGGCATAAAGTGAAACAGTTGAATTTCACGGGATTTCTTGCCTTTCTCATGAAGAAAGCAGATTTAGAAAGGAACGGCAGTAAAACTGAGCAGATATATTATCTTGAAGTTCGCTTCTCAGAAAACAGATTTCTTTTCTCTCTTTTTTCTTTTTTGGTTTAATATTATGGAATCTCTGAGACTCCTCATTTGCCCAGAGCCTACCTTCAGAGTTTCATCAGACTGTTTCACAAATATCTCAACATAACATATACAGTTTGAATTTTATTTAGCATATTTTTAATTTTTACAGTTTTCTGGTCTTGAAGATTTGATAGCTTGATATTTCTGAGAGTCATGATATCACCATACCATGATGTGTATTGTGTTATTACTTCCTGAGTCATGGAATGCATATGCTCCATGATAATGTATGATAAATTGAAGTTTTAACATTTCATATGGAAAGATGATGTGATTGAATGTATAGATCAGATTCAAGTAGACTCTCAAATACCTACCATCTATTTGCTGTCAGATATGGAAACTCTATGTACAAACAATAATTTTTAGATTTTGAGTAAGTATAAATAGCCTATGGCTGCCTGTGTTAGCCATCTCCTGAATTTGGAAACTGTATTTTTTCTCTGTAGTGTTATTCAGACAAACAAGAAAGAGTTACACTTGCCATTTCAGAACAGAAATCCGCTCTGGCCCAAAGTTAATGCTTTAGGTTGTTAGCTCAAGAACAGTACTGTACTAACCGCAGCTCCACAGATCCTGGATATCGGCAGGCTACAGTTCTGGCTGGACTGGAATAAATTTACAAGTGTCCTTTAAAAAATTAGTTAGAAATAAAACTACCTAGAAAGTTTTAGGTGTCAGGCTGTCCCCATGTGTTGTAAGATAGGCTGATGGGGAAGAAGACTGGCCTGGATGAACAGAGAACCTTTCCTAGAACTCAGCAAAAACTGGGAAGTTTATGACCTTTGGAAGAAGGGGCCGAAAACTCAGGAATACTATAAGGATGTCACGAGGTTAAGAAGGGAGGAAATTAGAAGGGCCAAAGCCCAACTGGAACTTAGTCTGACTACTGATGTAAAAGACAATAAAAATGTTCCTATAAATACATCAGGAACAAAAAGGGGGTTAAGGAGAATCTCTGTCCCTTATGGGATGCTGTGACAAGGGATGAGGAAAAGGCTGAGGTACTTAATGCCTTCTTTGCCTCAGTCTTGAACAGTATGACCAGTTGTTCTCCAGGTTCTAGACTCTGGAGCTGGAAGACAGGTACAGAGAATGGAATGAAGCCCCCATAATCCAAGGGGAAATAGTTGGTGACCTGCTATACAACTTACACACTCTCAAGTCTGTGGGGCTGGATGGGATTCATCCAAGGGTGCTGAGGGAGCTGTTGGAAGTGCTCATCAAGCCACTCTCCATTAATTTTCAGCAGCCCTGGCTAAGCAGAGAGGTCTCAGGTGACTGGAAGGTAGCAAATGTGAGGCTAGGACAACCAGGGCCCAGCCAGCATGAGTTTGTGAAAGGCAGGTCGTGCTTGACCAACTTGATCTCCTTCATGGATGTTGTCTATCTGGACAAATAAAAAGGCTTTGACACCATTCCCACAGCATTCTCTTGGAGAAAATGGAGCCCATGGCTTGGATGGTGCACTGTTCACTGGGTAAAAATCTGTCTGGAGAGTTGTGGTGAATGGAATTACATCCAGCTGGCAGCTGGTCATGAGTGGTGTTCCTCAGGGCTCAGTAGTGGGGCCAGTCCTGTTTAATATCTTTATCAATGACTTGTGCAAGGAGATCGAGTACACCCTCACAAAGTTTACGGATCACACCAAGCTGGGTGGGAGTGTTGATCTGCTGGAGAGTAGGAAGGCTTGGCAGAGGGATGTGCACAGGCTGGATGCAGAGTCTGCGGCCAGTTGTGTGAGATTCAACAAGAACAAGTTCCAGGTCCTGCCCTTGGGTCACAACAACCCCAGGCAGTGCTACAGGCTGGGGACAGAGTGGCTGGAAAGCTGCCCAGAGGAAAAGGACCTGGGGGTGCTGGCTGACCACAGCTGAACATGAGCCAGTGTGTGCCCAGGTGGCCAAGAAGGCCAGTGGCATCCTGGCCTGTATCAGCAATAGTGTGGCCAGCAGGACCAGGGCAGTGATTGTTCCCCTGTACTCAGCACTGGTGAGGCCACACCTCAGGTGCTGTTCTGGGCCACCACTGCAAGAAAGATATTGAGGGGCCCGAGTGAGTCCAGAGAAGGGCAATGGAGCTGGTGAAGGGTCTGGAGCACAAGTCTGATGAGGAGCAGCTGAGGGAGCTGTGGTTTTTTTAGTCTGGGGTAACAGAGGCTCAGACAGAACCTTGTTGCTCTCTACAACTGCCTGAAAGGAGCCGGTAGTGAGGGGAAGTTGGTTTCATCTCCCAAGTAACAAGTGATAGGGCATGAGCAAACAGATTGTGTCAGGGGAGGTTTATATTGAATATTAGGAAAACTTTCTTCACCAAAAGAGATGTCAAGCATTTGAACATGCTCCCCAGGAAAGTGGTGGAATCACCATCCCTGGAGGTGTTTAAAAGACGTGTAGATGTGGCACTTAGAGACATGTTTTAGTGGTGGGTTTAGCAGTGCTGGATTAATTGTTGAACTTGATGATATTTAGAATCTTTTTCAACCTAAATGCTTCTATGTTTTTAAGGTGTTGGTTATTCAGTGATCAGGCATACATAATTTTAGAAGTGCTTTCGAGCTTAAAGAGGTTTGTGGATATGCTAAGACATTAACGTGCATTAGGTAAAAGAGGTGCTCTTTCACCTCTTCAATGGCTAAGCCAGCTTCACAAGTGGAAGTCACTTGGAAAGCGTGAATAATGTTTGTGCTGATCTTTCTGAAAAACTTTTTCATTTGTATTCTTGTTTTACATAAATGCACGTATGTACGTAACAATGTGTCTGTAGATGACACAGTATGCCTTCCTGAAAGTGTTTGCATTATTACATGTGGTGAGGATGGCAGGCCTGTGGTAGTCCACTGGGAAATCCTGGCTCAATAAGAGGCGGTAAAGCTGTGATGAACTCCACAGGGTCCAAATTACAGTACACCTACTCAGATGATAGGTGTCCTCATGACAGGTCTCAAAGAGCTGGGGAATGCTGCCTCAATAAAGTCTGTACTCAAGCAGGGTGGGTGCTCCTGCTGCTGTCAGTACAGCATCCGTCTCTGCAGGAAACCAGGGCTGGGATTTCATCCGTAATGTACTTTTAGTTTCCTGATGAGAGCTGCTTTGGAAAGCATTAATGTTCTGATCTTGAGATGTCTGTATGCAGCTGTAGGTCCTACAACATATTTTAAGATGCTCTTTAAAGCCCCTGCATTGAGTTTGGATAAACCAGTCCTGAGGCCATGATTATACTAGGAAGCATGAAGCAGGCCGATTGCTTGAGATCAGCAGCAGAAGAAAATGGATTAATGATGGCTTTCAAAATGTAAGGGAACTGTTTCTGGAGTTTTTATTTTTTGTTAGCAGTTGTTTTTCTTCAGTTTTTTAAAGTGAGACAGAGTAAAGAAATGAGGAAAATGTGTTTTGTGAGAAGAGAAGCAAATCACGATGCAGTTTAGTTGACCAGGGTAGTTGCTGCTGCCATATGTGGCCAGGCTGCAGGATACATGTGATGAAGTGAAGGACCCTTTGAGGGACTTCCTGGGCAACCACCTGGGAGTCCCTGTGTGCTGTTATGATCCTGTGCCTCTGTGCAGACAGCTGGTGTTGGCCTCCCAGTTGTGCACCGTGGAAAAGTGTGAGTGTGCAAGTGCAAGACTGAGTTGTGTGAACAAAGACTTCAATGGCCAGTGTTAATGGTTACCAGTTATTAATAATAACAAATGTTCTGTTACAGAAACCAGACTTATTAATAAAGCTCCCCTAATCAATATTTTTTTGTGATCTCTCTCCCTCAATTCAGTTTTCTAATCAGGAATAATTAACTTTTTTTCCGTACTGTATCAACACTGCAGCCATATGTGGCCCATAATCTCCCTGGGCAACCTGTGCCAGTGCTCAGTCATTCTCATGACTGAAAAAAAGATGTTTCCTGGTGTTCAGATGGATCCTTTTGTGTTTCAGTTTGTAGCCAATTGTTCAAGTTCTTGCTGGAATAACATAAATCAGAAGGCAAAATATTAAGCGAGTATCATCCTATATAATTATCATATGATTTTAAGAGAGGGTAAAAAATGATCAGTGAATTTTTGCATTAGAGGCTGACAGGACTAAGTTTATTTTTGTTCAGGACATATTTTAATGAGCCGTATTAGAGATCTGGGGCCATCAAATTTACCAATTGTAAAACAGCTATTATTCCATGTCTAAATCATTCCCATTTTATTCTTGTGACTGTCTCAGCTCCATACCCATATATGTAGATTATTTTCCTGAAAGATTCTTGTGATGAGATTCATCTCCAATTACCTACACTATACGTTATGTAGATATGTAGCTTTCTAAGCTCACACTGTAGTTCTTAGAGATCTTGTCGATGGAAAGAGCTGTTCTAACTATTCATCTGTACAAGTTTAATTTCTACTTTTCAATGTAATTAATTGACTCAATTTCAACTACTTCTTCATTGGAGCTAATGGAAGCTCAGAGACATAGCTCACAAGAAAACACCTCTACTGAAGAATAGTAAGTTTAAATCTGACTCTTACTAGTATCACAGGAAGGAACGCTGGTTAAATGAAACCCTGGTTAGCAGTGTAAATGTAATCTACCCGTCTCAATATGATGTAATTTTTTTATCAAAAAAAGTAATACTTTGAATCAGAGCAATAAATAGGTTTTGGAATGTCATATTGATAAGTCTTCATAACTAACTGTTTAACTGGATTTTTTTTTCTTTGAATTATCTCCAAAAGTAAAAATTAATTCCAAACACCAGCCCAAGTGAGTAGTGCGTTTGTAAGATGGTGACTGCACTATTATGAATTCTTGCATGCAATCTTTATGCTAACTCTTTTTTTTTTTCTTGTCAGGGAAATTCTCACAGAAAAAGGTTTACATTTCCATTAAAATTATAACTGCGCTGTTTAAAGGATTGGTGGCCAATGAATGCAAATAACCTATTAATGAAAAGTAGAGAGACTCTGAAGGCAGATTTATTGCAATAGGTTAGGAGAGTAGTGACAGATAATGAATAGAGCAGACCCAAGTTGAGGCAACAGGACTGTGCAAGAATGGCTTCTACTGAAAAAACAGTTTTTCAGTGAATAATTCACATAATTTCCAAAGCTGAAGAAAACTCTTTCCCACTAGAGGCTAATGCAAAATATTGTTCACCTGCTTCTACTTTAGCCTCTGGCTTTAGGTTTGGGTAGTACCAAATTAACCCTCAAATCTTGGTGCAGCCAAACTCACAATCCTAGTCCAATCCTGAGTTACATGCCAATAGCTTTCACTGACCTGATTCTCAAAGCTACAGTTGTAACTTCTAGTTAATGCGAGTCATCTTTCATCTTCAGTCACTGCAGCTCTGTGTCACTCTTTATTCTCTTCTTTGCAACCAGCCCTTTGTATTCCAAATATTATGAGCAGCTGGACTTCACTGCATTCACCTTGTTTAAAGAAGACTTGAGCTTTGTAGAATTCATGGTCCAGGTGTTGTGCACATCCGCAAGGGTTTCTGAGCTCTGCTGCCCAGTTAGGGGCTTATAGTAAAATACAACTGAATCTAACCGAAAATTTAGCAAAGCAGAGACACTCATTTCTTGCCGACAGTCACTGTTAAAACATTTAGAAGCAGGGCAAAATCTTGTATTTTCAAGAGAGCGTGATTTAGCATTCATTTAGGTTCTTCTAACCTTTCTAAGCAGGTACCAGCTCCCAGAGATGGTTTGGTATTACATCATCTTGCTGCCAATGCCATGGAGAACCTTTAATGTTAAATGACTTAAATGTGTTTTCCTGTGCACTGTAAAAGTCATCCCTTCCACTCATTTTGCATTGGCATTCTGCCAGTGCATGTCAGTGGCTTTGATATTTTACTGTAAGCACAGCACAAGGAGTACCATGAGAGGGGAAGTCAAAGGCTGAGCACTGCATTGTGCAGTGAACACTGTTTGTAAAACAGAAAGAACGGGGCCTTGGAGGCAAGATACAGACAGGACTACGTCTTTGCTAATCAACTCTAGGAAGAAATAATTAGTTTATTGGCATGAAAATCTTGTACCGTCTCCAACGTCTGTTTTGCATTGAGCTAATAAGATGACTGGGGTGTACCAGAGATACTGCCTGCTAAAAAGTGCACACTCACTCCCTTTCTAAAAAATCTTGCTTTGCATTATAACTCACAGTCAGCTTTATTGTCAAATCACCAGTTTTATTACCTAAATCAATGACTTATAGTATGAATCAGGTCTGGATTTCATTAATGTAATTCCTTGCTAACTGCTGTTGTGGACATGCCTAGCTATGTTGCCTTAAAAGGGGGATGAAAGTGTGTGTCACTTTTATGCATTCCACTTTCATCTCAGATTCCTGCTGCTTAGAAAGTCTTATGTATGAAAATAAAAGTGAATAGCAACAAATCTGGGCAATTCACTAAATAAATGGAAGGGAAGAAAATTGGATTCCACCTGTTCAGGCTTACTTAATTGAAAATAAGTCAAGGAAACTGAGAAATGCTCTCAACAATAGCAGGAAATGATGATTTTTCTACTGCCCTTGGAGTCCATAGAAGAGTAGAAGAAATCTTATGGCAGAGACTAAATACTCCAGTTGTTTCAGTCACAGCAAAGGTTTCATTCCATTATAACTGCAGTAATTTCATGTATTGAACTCTAGCAGGGAAACGTTGCACACTGTATTTATCTTTATATGGGAAACTTTACCTTGCCTGCCTATGCAGTGTCAGCTCATATCATTCTTTGTGAAATGTAATGATGGAATTGGGGCATGTGGATCATGATTTGTGGGTTCAATAAACCACAAACTCTTCTGGTTTCAGCTAGCAAAGTAGGTCTGATTTTATTTAACAATTCAGGACACATGCTTGGATGACGAACTGCCTTGTTTTCAGTAAGTGCAGTTTGACTTGTAAGAAAATAAATACATCCACAATTTATATCATCAGCTTAATGTAGAGTATTACATAGTAGTGTTGTTTTATGCTGGGACAAGAGCCTAATTAATTTGCCTTAACTTATCTGCATTTCTTTCAGAATAGCATTTTTAATAGTAATTTCTGCTGTAAGTTACAATATGTACATGAACTTTTCAGATACAAGTCCCACTTTTCTGGTTTGGTTGGTGATTTTTTGTTTTAGTTTGGGTTTTTTGGTTGGTTGGTTTTTTCTTTATTTGTCTGTTTTTCTTGTTTAAAATCCCAGTATCTGAGTAGATATTTTTTCACTACTATAGGAAGAAATATTTTTCTGTTATTTTTCTTGGATCTTCAGGTTTTTCATCAGAATATTTTCATTAATAAAATGAAATAGAACAGATGTTTTCAAACACCTTAAAACCGTGTCTGGATGTGCCATGGGATAAGCACAGTGACAGCAGTTTGGGCAATTCAAGTAAAACATATTTTTTGGGTTGATTCTGATTTGCAAGGTCACTGAATGCAGTCTCTGTGCTTTCAGGGAGCAGTCACTGCCTAGCTAGCTGCTCCATTTATGCCTAATCTAGTTTTGGTGTAGGATGGGCTCCTAGGGGGCAACAACATTCTTCTGTCTCTCAGGCTCTGAAAGAAAAAATCCTGAGGTTGCTTTTTTTTCCTCTGTATTTTATGATAAACCTTGAGATACCACATACTGGAATTGTTAGTTAATTCATTGTGATCAGCAATTTGGATTTCAGAAAGCAATCATCTCTAGTGCATTTGTCACATTTCGGGTTGGTTTTCTCCTGTGTTCACTTACAAAACTAAGCATGTTCACAGTCCTCAGGAAATGTCTCATTTGAACTGTAATAAGTTAGTAGAGCCAAGCACACTTTCCCTCCTGTCTAGAGAGTTCCTACTGCAGTTCCAGGAGTTAATTGGTAAATATTTTCCCAATAACTTTTAGATTTAATTACTATATCACAAGATGTTCAGAATTTCTGTAGCCTAAACCATTAACTTAGAATCTTGTGTGTGTTGACTGTTGCAATAAGAAAAAAACTTTTTTTTTAAAGATGTAGTTCAAAAACAGTACTAAAAGTTTTTTTTCCAGGCACTGCTAGTAAATACATTCAAGTCCTAAAAATGACAAGAAAGCTCGTGTACGAACACCTAGTGGGGCAGATTGGTCAGGCACAATCTGTCTGTTGTGCTTTTCCAAGAATGTAGCTGCTGCACCCCTCTGCAATCCCACTTGTACTGCGAAGGGAGGAAGGACAGCCTGAAGGTCTCATGCCTTCTTGGTGAGCTAACCAGGACCTGGTGGACTGCCCCTAGCAGCAGGGCTTGTTCTCCAAATGGGCTCACGTCACTGTCTTGTGTGACAGAACACTAAGAAGGGGTTTCTTTTGGCCCTGTGTGTCTGAGAACTGGCCTTTTACTGTGGCAGTGCAATAGAATCCCAGCTGGTATTGACTGTATTTACCAGCCTCCACTGCTCTCCCAGCTATAGCGTAACTCCTCGAAGTTATGAAATAAATCTTTGTTAAGAGCATGGAATTTCCAAAGGTGCAAAGCACTTTAAAGGTGGAATTCTGTATTCTGGTCCCAGTGCACATTTAGAAGGGGCCATTCTGATGCCTCCAGCATCACTGATGAGCCTTCCTGCTGTCTCTTCAGATGGGAGTCACCAGTGAAACCGTCATTTATGCTTCATGGTGTCAGCAGGAATAATTCCAGCTCTTTTCTCTTTTTTTAAAACAGATAGAGTGGGGGGAAAAAAATGAAAGTATGAACAGTAGAATAGACAAAATTAGGTCTGTTATTTGTTATGATCAAGAAAGAAAATCTTTTTTAAAGTGTACAATCTAAAAAGCATTCTGCACTTTTCTAATTATTGTTCTTATGTAAAAAGGCAGAACAAAAGTTTGTACTCAAGATATGGGTGTCTGAAATCAGAGGTTCATTTACAAAATATCGTAAAATTCTTATTTAATTGTGGTATGTCTGTCTTAAACAGTAAAATAAATTAGCTTCTCATAGTGTTGAAAGCTTTCATCTTTACAAAACTATGGAGAGGAAAACCTTCATAATGTAATGCTAAGTGTTCTGGTTTTGCTCTTATATATATAAGATTAAAATTTGATATTGGTGATAATGTGATATTTGGTGCCAGGTTTGATTTTGACTTTTTGTGCTTTTTAATATTAAATTAGTGTTAAAGATTATTTTTTCACTGTTTTAATTTCAGATTTGGATTCTCTAACAGGGCATGCATTTCCAGGTAAAGTGGACAGTTAGATTAGATTATGTTATTTGTTTGTTTTATACTGAGTTGATTGAGTTTTCTTGGAGGGTGGGGGGAAAGGGGTATTGTAAAATTTATATGGTGTGCTTCTGACATCAATTTGTTACGTGTCAAAATTGTACTATTAGTTGGGGTTTTTTTAAAATTTCAGATAAATGAAGAAAAGATAGCTATTACATGCACTAGTTTAAAAGAATAGAATTGAAAATTTGCTTTAAATGTTGACTAATTATTAATTATTATACAATTAATGTAAACAAACTAATGGGAGAGAAGCCTTATTTGAAAACAACAAGTCCTAATGGAAAAAAATTAAAGTTATTCAAACTTGCATGTGATTCTGTAAGGCAGGTAAAAAAACCCACTTGTCAGTATTTAAGGAAAGCAAAGATTCAAGAAATACAAGACTTAGTTTCCAGTTTTATTACTAGAAGTGTATAGGAAAGAAGTTTTGAATAGTAAGACCATAATTTTCAGTAGGGAATAGAGAAAGAATGATAACATAATTATGTTAATTCTCTGGATTCAACTGTACACGCACATTTTTTATGCTGTGTGGAACTTAATCTTAAAAATAGTACATTAAAATAAAAATTTTAGAATTTTATGAATATAATTACAGCTCAAACATTTTGAGTTGGGAAATTTTTAGCAGAAATACAAGAGCAGAGAATTTGATGCTAGGTAATCATGTGAACTTCTGTATTACTTGGGCAGAGATTTTGGCACAGAAGGAATATAAATGAGCACTTTTTGAAATAAAGTAAGTCTCTGCTGCAAATATGTGGACTCTTGCTGTACTCAAAATTTTCTTGAATAATCCTTCAGTTGAACAGGCTTATATTTGTATCCCAAAGAGATTTAGTGAAAATTTGTGAAGATATTTATCATTAGAACGATATTACTCTTTATTATGTCCTTGGCTTCTAATGTGTCTACTGCATAGTACAATATTCCTCCTTCAGTTTTTCCTTAAAGATCATTCTTAAAAAAAATGGGACAGTAGATTCATTTGAGGTTTTCCAAGCATTCCTGCACTGTAGGCATTAGGTATGCTGTAAGATATAGAACAAAAAAGAACACTAGAACAAAAACATTTAGAAGTTCATTATAATGAGATTTGTGTGCAGTGTGGAGCAGATCTGGGTACAGATTCTGTCAGAGTTATTTGTACTCAAATACAGCAGCACAAGTGATGTCTCTTTGAGAAGTCAGAAGACTGAAAGTGTCATTTTTATCCCAGATGAGGAAACACTTATTCTGAGTATTTTGGTTTGGTTTGAGAAAGGATACCAAGGGAATAACATACTGCTTAATTAGGGCCATCTTCTAAATTTGATCTTCATAACTGCTGTCAAATATACGCATGTGTCACCAAAACAGACATTGAGACAAGCAGGATCAGTGTATCTTTTTTTTTTTTTTTCTCTACTTTTTAAAGGTTGAGTCTTCTTTTGTTTTTGCATGAATATTTTATGTTACTAGATGGTGCTGTCATGGTGTGTCCCATTCTTACTTTGTAATACGACAACATAATCATAATGACCAATACTGACAACAGAGCCTTATATTGATGTGTGTGCTTCAGAATTATGGCAAAGAGAAATCATCCCTATTCTGCATGGAAAATGTCCTGAATTTCAGGACAGGTGATTTACATGCCTGCATTACATTCCAGGTGTAGCTGTGCACAAATCCATCAAATAGCCATTATTTAGCACAGACAGAAATGTCTTTGAATTTAACAAACTGTCAAAGGGATGTAGGAGAATAGTGTAGGTAGCCATTAAGCATAAAAGCCTGGTGTGGACTTCACTTAAATAGATATTTATTTGGAGACTCACAATATGAACATGCTACTGTGCAGCTCACAGAAATCACTAGAAGAACTATTTCTCATTTTATGCTTTATTTGACAGAGTTAAGACATATTCTTTTCACATAAAAGTGTAAAAGTAGCAGAATGTTCTGTCTTGCCTTCATCTTTACTTACATTTAATGATCAAGTCACTATAGTATTCTGCTAAAATAGTGCAGATTGTATAGTTACAAATGTAGCTAAACTAAAAACCAAAAGGGATGCCTGTGTATCTAGTTATGATGGAAAACACAGAACAGTAAATCCTGATACCTGTGTGTTAACATGTTTACTCTAGTTAGACTAAAGCATGTTAACTTTCAGCAGACAGAAGAGATCAAGTTGTTACTTATGCATCTTCAACAGTAATTAGTTAATTAGATGAGATATGTCCAAACGATCTTAGAGTGTTAACAGGTGATTTGTATCTCACACTGAGCAAACACAAACCAAACTCATTTGAGATTTCTATTTAGCTCACCTTGGAAAAAAGCACACCCTTTGAGCTAATCCAGCAAGATTCATTAATGAGGCCTCTAAGGGTATAGTGATCCAATAGTTTTTCACTGGACCCTTGGCCAGTGCTCTGCAGGAGCAGAGTATGAAATTACTCCTTTCCTTAAGTCACGTAGCAGTGTCAGTAAAATGCTGAGTGGCTGCTACTGCCAGACCGTTAGCAGGGCAGACAGATCAAACCTGCTTCTGCACTGACCTAGTCACACAGGTTCCAGGGCAGAAGTGGTTTGCATCCATCTAGATGACTTCAAATTCATGTGAGTTCCCATTTGGATACGATTGCTTTGTGAATTTCAGGCTAAGAGAAAGTACTTTCCCTATCACCACTGGCAACTGCATCAGCTGCCCCATGTTTTCTGTAGATTTGGGCAATCTCGGCTACTTCAGAGACAGATCAGAATATAAACCACATGAAAGTATCTGTCTGGTTTTTATGTAAAGGGAAAAATAAATTCTTTATAACCCTTGCAGTTGATCAGCTGAAACCCTACAATATGAGATTTGATTATAGTCATTGTCTTAATGCAGAGCTGCAAGTGTTATGGGCATGTTGAGAACTTCCAGAAGCTGGATTAAAGCATCTCTTTTACAATGATATCTAATCTCGTCCTAAAGCTCCAAGCAATGGCGAGTCCACCAGCTCCCCTGGTAAGCCGTTCCAATATTTAATTACCCTTAGTGCTAGGAAATTGAAATGTTGTGGAAAGGTTGAATTTGTCTAATTTCAGCTGCCAGTCTTCCTTTTGCTATGCCTTTGTCAGCAACACTGAAAATTCCCCCTTTTTCAGATATGTTTTCTAAACAAGTGTCTATGAAAAACTGCAGTGACCTGTTGGAAGGTCTCTGTACACAGAAGCTGTGCCACCTGGCCTGAAGAACTTATTGCCTTGATCTGCAAACCTGGCCTCTTTCATAGACCATCACAATTTTATCACCCCTATGACTACTAAAAATTTGAATACAGTAGTCAAGGTACCTTTCAACTTTTGTTCTGGTAAATTTGACATATTGTACTCTTTAAGGCTCACACTGTAAGACTGGTTTTCTGACAGCTGTATAGGAACTCTTGCCCCTGTTTTTTCAAAAACTATGACAATATATTCATGCAGAATTTTGTAAATGCTGTATATAGAAGTAAAGTACTTTCTTATTTGTACATAACAGTTCCTTCTTCGTTCTCCCTTTCTAAGGATTTAGCTACAGTTCAGGTTACAGTGGTTGTCTGTGTCAAGCAAACCAAGCGGTAATCCCAAAAGGTAACTGATAGAATAGGAATGAGCATTTTTTTCCCTGGTTTGATGTGGCTAACATGAGATTTGAGGTGAAAAGGAATGCTCTTGTGGCAGCACATGAAATCTGGCTGTTTCAATCTGGTGAAACCTGGGTGGGCACTGAGTTTTGGGTGAGCATTAGTCCAAAGAAGAAGGACAATTAGCCAGGATGTGTCTCTAAGGAGTGGGATGAAAAAAAGGGTAGACTTTAAAGCCCCATTCAAATGCATTCCTCTGACTGCATCCCTATAACTAATATCTTGTATTAACTCACTTAGAAGATTAAGAATGTACCTTTAACACAGAGGAGCTCCATGGTGAAGGTAGTTAATAGCAGTTGTCTGCTTTGATTTCCACGGGCTGTGAAGCACACCTATGAATTCCTGTTCTGGATCACATAAAAATTAGTTAGGTGCAACCTGAGTTAGGAATCCACAGTAGGTAATCCAAATGCACCTTCTGCATCTCTGTTAATTTATCTTTTATTCTGATTTAGTGTGTAGTGTTTTTTCTTTTCTCTACTACCACCCCAAAGCACCCAGCTCGTCAGTAAGATCCACAGACTTTGTTTTTCATTATATTACTGATGAATGCTGTTTTGTTGCAATTCATCTAAATAGGCTCAAGGTTTTCTGAAATACCTCTGGGACAAAGCTATTATTTTTCAAAGACTTCTTCACTGTTGGCAATGTAATTCTAGATTACAACTTCTTTTTTTTTTTTTT
>VWZT01002073.1:102766-140061 GCA_013397055.1 Pachycephala philippinensis
TTTTTTTTTTAAATTTCTGAAAGTCACTTAATAGTCTAGGGAAAAGACTGTTGTCTTCAGCACTGTCAGTAAAACTAAGATAGCGCTAAGTGGAATGACCATTCTCAGGTCTTTGAATAATAGCTTGAGCTATGGTAGGAATTCGGCATGTGCAGTCCTGTGGGAAGTGTTTAGAGAAGGAGCGTCTCAAACGCTAATCAAATATGAACTCAAAATATCCATTCTAATTCCTGGGTGTATCTGATCAAGGTAGCTGGTCAGTGACCTGCTCATTTTCCAGAAGAAATAACACTGTCCCTATAATGAGCATCACTTCATGAGTTAGTTAATGGCCTGTTGAACTGTGCACTTTCCTATTCACAGATCTGCTAGGTCAAAAACTTAAATGGGCATTTTAATCCGTACACCAGTACTGGGTATTGTGGTTGAAATAAAAGTTTATCTATGAGTGTCTGCTCAGACCTATTATTTGCAGTTACTGTAGCATTGAGTCAGAAGCACAGAGTCTCGTCTTCATCCTTTTTCTCAGCCTTTGCCCAAAGCATGTGTAAGGTTGGGTCGACTATTAATGAAGATTGGATGGCTTAGGACAAATAACATTGAGTGGAATTTAGTTCAAGAGTATCAACAACAGAATATCAAAGTTCAGCATTATTTGATTAGAGCTGACAGATTTTTAAAGAAAAATTTTGGAAAAAATACTATTTTCCAGCTGGTTTAGGCTAACTATCATCTTGATGTTATCTGGGGAAATGCTTGCCTAGTGAATTGAGTCTGACTAAGAGCTGGAGTTTTCTTTGACCATTTTACTGAATTTCAGTAACATTCTTTTTAATATTCAAAAAAAGTAACACCTGTCATCTTAGGCTGAAGGCAAGCTTGATTTAAAAAAAAAAGGAAAACAAAACATAAAATTAAAGTCATCAAACTATAAGGGGGTGGAGTATGATGAGCTAGTAAACAAAACAAAACTGAAAGGTCACTCACAGCTGAACTCCTTTTGAGCTTCCGTAAAATTGAACAGACAGAATCACAAACTAAAAATAAGTTATCTTTCATTTATTGTACTCATCTAGTATTCATCTAGTATAGATTTTATCCAAATTCATAACCTTTTTAGTTCTGCTAGTTTCTTCCAGTTCTATGTTTGCCCCTTGACTTTTTTGTCTCAAGTAAAAATCATGAGGAGAAAGTTTGTGTGTACTGTATCTTGCCTTTAGAGTCTTGATTGGGATGTAACTGTGTATAGTCTTGCTGTTCAAAATATCAGTTTTCCAGATGAACCTGCAGGTAAAAAAATAAGGATTATGTACCAACAGGAAAAGTCTGCTCTGGGAATTTGCGTTTGGGGGGAATATGAAAACATTATTTCAAATTGATTGGATTTTCTTTATTTGTTTTGTTTCTGAGCTCCTTCAGGCTCCTGGTTCAAAACAGCTCATACGTTTTCAATCTGGGTTCCTTTGGGGCCTGCCTCTTCTGGGTGATTGAGCAATGAGGATTGCACGTCACTAAGCAAACTTTTCCCGGGGTGGGGATACAGAGGGGTTCTGGCAAAGCTGAGCTGGGGCATGCACAGCATGGTGGTGTGTCCTTGCTCTGCAGTGCAACTCAGTCATGGAGTCACAAAGATGGGAAAACAAATTAAAATGCCTAATCATGCAGGAACTTGAGAGTTGTGTGATTCATTCCTGTATTCAAATGTTTATTTCTGTATCCTCAATTCACCTGTTTAGTTTCCACCTAAATATATGCAAAAAGAAAAAATGAAAGGGATATACAGTTTTCTTGAAAAAATGGCAATTTCACAAGTGAAGGAACTATATACTCCTTCTTTGAAATTAGGAGTCTCAGATACATATGGTCCTGATGCTTTGCCACATGAGTTTATTTTACTCTTTAGGATTACTTGGTCTCATTTCTTTGGTTCTTTGCTATGATTTGTCAGCGATTGAAAACGCAGACCCAGATCGGCAGGACAGCTGAATCCACTTTATTCAAAGAGCAACCTGGATTTATAGACCTACACGACCTATCACATATTGCTATCACAGCAGCACACCTTCTGAATGCCCTTCTATTGGGTCACTCACCTGTCAGCTTCTGGCAGCTCCTCCCCCAGGGTCTGGTGGAGACAAGCCTCTGGTGCTGCCAGGTGCTCCTTTGTGCTGCCAAGTGCTTCTTGTGTCTTCTCGTGGCACGTTGCAGGCACATCCCACAGCCCACAGTCCAATTCCATCCCATCTCATCCTTCAATGATTCATAGTTGTTTAACAAGAACTGTATAAAGAGCTGTTGATATAGAGGTGCAGCAGGTACTACTAGTAATTTCTTAGCCATTTATATAACATGAGTTATACAAAGTCTTAATGAGTTCTGCACAATTCTTGATCTTGTTTAATGTGAAGTTAATTAATTCTTTTTTGATATTTTATTAATTACTGTTTTTAAGTGCTCTGGGGTATTTCATTTTAAGGGTACAGGATGAATCAGAGTAATTATATACCTCATTCATTACCACCAAACAGAATTTAAAGGCACTAAAATAAATAAAAAAAGTATTTGGACTGTAGTAGACACCACAGAGCTACATGATATATCTCTGATTTGCAAATGCATGAAGTCATGGCTTGATTCTTCTTTAATTAAGTGTGTCTTTTTAGAAATATCTGAAATATAATTATTTGAGAGCAGGAAAGGCTACAGTATTTATGATATTGGGTTTTTCAAATTATCCCAAATGTTCAATTAAGGCAGCAATTTTTCCGAACTGTCATTCAGCTATTCCTAGTCTTAGCTCTGTGTTTAGACTGTGATGCTGCAGTAGATTGTTGCAACACTTCATAATGTTAAGAGAAACAGGTCAAAGGGACTCTGAAATGTTAAAGACTCCTAAAAGAAGTGTATTCAGGTGTTTTAAACTAATTCTATAGTCCACAAGAACTCATATGAAGAAACATTTCAAATTGGAATTAGAGCCAAAGGCAAATCCTTAAGGATGATAATTTAATTTTTGAATTTAAAAGAGGACAGCCGTGTTGGCAGTCAAAGCTCAGCTTCTTGCGAGCTTTGACTCCTCATTTAAAACCTGCCTCCTTTAATTTCCTCGTTTTGATGGCATGGATTAAATGTAGATTTTTTTCACAGCTGAATGTAGAAAAAGCTTTTAATTCGTAAGGTAGTCGCTTCTTAAATAGACAAATATGAAATACACTGCATTGATGAGGTTTGTATTTACTGTATGTACAGTCCAATGTTACTCCTTAGCTACATGTTTAGGCCAGCTTGTAGCAGCTGAAGAATATTTAGAACATTTTACAAAATAAGTAGTTCATATTAGTACCTATTCTTCATATATATATATATATATACACACACACATATATTTTACAGGACACAATATAAATCACCAACATTATTATCCTCAGTGGCCAGTTGGGTGGTCTGGCAGCACTTTTTAATGAACTTTAGTTGTTTACTGTATGCAAAAAAGAGGGGGTTTTAAAAATTGTTTATATTTTAGTTCTATCTTTTATAGGTATTACTTTATCAAATATTATTTTCCCTAAAATTATACCACCTCAGAATGCTTTAAATTTATAGTTTTGAAATTTTTATTTCTTTCAGATCTTAAAACTTTTGCTTTTCTTGAAATGAGCAGTTGGAGCTGTGAATTACAAAAACTATCCAAGGAGAATAGATGTCGAGATTATTTTCTATAAGCCAACAGATTCTGCCCAGAAGTTTTATGTATGGCATAGATCATGAAACAAGTATTTCTCTGCTGCTACAAGACTTTTACCAAGAATAAATCATACTGCTGTAAAAACACGTTCTTATGAAAATATTAAATGACAGTCTTAAAACTAAAATGCCATAAGCAGTCTTTACTACTTCAAAGTAAACTTGGCTATAGAATTCAAATTTTATTTTTGACATAGCTCTAGAACTTTTTCCTGATTCAGATTTCAGCCAAGGAAGTGATCATAATGATCAGAGATGACAGGAGCTGGTGTTTTCCTTGGTTGTCTCTACCTCAGAATAAATATGGCTGAGATTCCTGTAATCATAAATTTTGGAGGTGGTAGTGTAAGACTTATCTATCAAGATCAGTGACTTGTGTATGTGTGTTTGATTTAAATGCAAGACTAGGCACTGTTAATTAATATGGAGAAGGCTTTTTACAGTTCTGGCGGTTAACACTCAATCAATTTTTCAGAAACAGAATAGTTACTATTCTTGTTTGGCAGGGATACTCAACCTGCCTCACAGGTCAAAAACTGGTCATTGCTGTGATTACGAGTCTATCAGAGGGGATTACAGAATTTGTCCTGTAGGATAATAAAGGCTCGTGCACTATTTCAGTAGCATGATCTAATGCTCATTTATTGCGTATGTTCAACTGCAGGATAAAAATACCCTTGTAATAATTACTCTGGTAGGTGTAATACTTTTTTCTTTTTATATCAGCTGAACACTTAAGCCTTCATCAAAGTGCTTGATCGTACGTACTTAGTTTGTATGAATGAAATGATAGGTTGTGCATATTTGTTTGGAGGAATGTAGAAGTAGAGGAGTATTCCTTTGTGTCCGAATCTTTGTCTGTAAGAAGTCATGCATTGCACTGTAGCTGGAAAAAAGAAGCTAACTGCCATATTTACATTTTAGATGTTCTTTAGGTGAAGTTCATAAGTAGCATAAATTGCATCTCACTCTTGATCCCTGAATTGCTCCTGACAAGTCATATAACCTACCCACAGGACGAGTGATTGTGCTGCAGCATCACAGCTCCTTTTCCAGCTACCTCTGCCAGTTTCTGTCTTTGGTGCATGGTTCAACTTGCCAAAATGAGAAAATAACTTAAAAGTCAGATAAGCTATCTGTGTCCTAATATCATGTATAATTAATTCTCAGTGATGAAGTTCAAAACCTAGTGTTTTTAACTTCTGCATATCTTTCTAGTAAGGAAAATCTGTGAGGAGGTGAGTGCCTTTAGAGTCCCTGTCAGGGGCTCAGCCCAGGCGAACTTCAGAGACAGAGCCATCACTTCATTACAGAGTCTATCGAATGCAGTGTCCAACACAGCTTGCTTTCAAAAGCATCCATTTCCCATGGACAGGTGGTGATTCACTTGCTGACATCAATCAGATTTCTCCTTCAAAAGGAATTCTTCCAGCCTCACTGAGAAAATAGTTTAAGACATTATTCTTTGCAAGACTGCAATCCTCTACTTCCAGTAGGTAGAAATTGATGGTGCTCCCCCTGATCTTTCCATTTAGACCACAGCTACTCAAGTGTGAAATTTCAGAGCACCTCTAGTGAGAATATTAGTTCTGCTGTTTTTTTAAGTTCCTATTTTAAATTTTTTTCACTGACTTTTTTTTTTTTAATATAAAAATATGGAGCCAGATGTTTTTAAAAAGCACTTTAAAGTGATTCAGATTAATAACAAGATTCACGGAACCATTGGGGAAGCGAAAGACTTACGACTATGGGAGTGTGTCAGCAGTGTGTTAAATTAGCAACTGTGTGTAGGCTCAATATGAGATTTAACAGGTGCCCCAGATATGTTGTGCTGACTCTCTGCATTGAAGTGAATTTTATTTTGGTAACCGAGAGGAGGAAGGAGAGAAAGAAGGAATTGGCCAGTGAAGAAGCTGCTTCTGCACATTCCAGAAAGAATCAGACTAACATAAGAGACAGGCCAGCTTCAGATGCCTTTCACTGGATCCCCTGCACCACAAGGAGAACTAGATTAGTATGTGGTGAGTCGAGGATGGTAGAGAATCCCATGAAATACAGGTGAGAGGAGAAAGAAGCATTTTATTGTCCTGCATTTGTAATAAAACCTATGCCTTCTTCAGCATTTCGAACATTTTGTCTGTTTACTGTATTAGAGTCTTAGGAGACATACTTTTGTATTTTGTAAACTGCAATGACAATGAAGTCCCTAGAATGGAAAGCAGCTATCTTAGCTAAATTATGTTGCCTGTTGCTATGGAAATGGTAGCTCACGAATTTTTATGTAAGCGCTTGAGCTACAATACTTATGACATCTTACTGTAAAAAGCAATGTTTATACTTCATCCACCGTCAGGTTTTTGCTTTACTTTAATGATAATATTGGGCAGTAATCCCCAAGAGCAAATGCTGAAATAACACACCATTCCATAGAAATATCTTTCATCATAATTAACTGGGCAATTTTTGAATTGCAACATAATCAGGGAGTTATCAGCCTTTAAATCTTATTTATATATCTATTGTCGGTGCTTTAAATACATATAGTTACAAGAGAATGCAATTCATTCTAGGCAAACATTGTTTATTCTGCATGTTGCAATTAAGACTCTGCCTTCCTTCTTTCAGTATCACCTTTATATCATTTTTTGTTCTAAGTTGAAATGTAGCAAAAAAAATCAATATTAAGATAGGCTTCAGAAACGAAGCCCAAGCCCTCATGGGCTTTATCCAAAACCTCGTTTCCTGTTACATCTTATAAAACATTCTCACTGAATCTAGCCAAAAATTTGTTTTCTTCCTGCAGAGAATTACTTGCATTCTCGTAACACTTTCCACATCATGTAAGATGCACCTACTGTTAATGTTTATTTCTTACTTAATAGAAAAGTGTTATATTTGTCTTGAAATCACAGACCGGAATTTGAAACTCATATTTTCCCCATTATTTTATCAAATTATGTAGTTGCTAAATAAACAGAGAACTATCTATCAGCAAGAGACCAGAAACAAGCCAAAAAAAAGATATTTTCCCTGGAACGTTATATTTATTTTACGCATGGGATCCTAGTAAGGTAGTTGAATATTATGAGATGAAAGCAATGCTTTAGGAATATGGAGATGCTGTAGTATCTTCAGAGCAAGTGCATTCCTTGGGCAAGCAAGGCATCAACAAACACAAGACTGGCACAGTGTGCCTTCAAGCATCTAGTGGGTCATTGCTGGGATCTTTGTCACAGTAACAGAGGGAAATACAAGTAGTAATAAAAAATGTTTTTCCTCATGCTTTTCTTTGATCAAACCTTCCTTTCCTCCATGTCTGTAATTATCCAGCCTCATCTATTGTAGGAGCAGGTCATCCTCTTTTTTTTACATCTGGTCTGAGTCCCAGCTGTACGAGTTCAGTGAACCATACTGCCAGTGCCTGTGACTGCATCTGCTGCAGCAAACTGATGTGGGCTGCAGTCTGAGTTCCCTCACTGGAATGCGGCCATCCACATAGATAAGTGCCAGTGCACTCCTTGTGTGCATGCCTGGGTGTGTTTCAAGGACTTAGGCTGGCAATGCATTTTTCCCAAAAAACAGTTTGGATGCAGGCATCTTATTTGTGGAAGTGGAAGAGGGGGTGAAGGATTTCAGTGGTACAAACAAGAGCTGTGTAATGTCAGCTAGCCTCAAGGCCTGTGTGATGGCCCAGGCCCATTTCATCTACACAATGTCATGGTTTAACCCCAGATAGCACAGCTACTCGCTCACTCCCCTCCAAGGGGAGAGAATCAAAAGGGCAAAAGTGAGAAAACTCATGGGCTGAGATAAAGACAGGTTAATAGGTAAAGCAAAAGCTGCACATGCAAGCAAAGCAAAGAATTCATTCACCACTTCATTCAGCTGTCCCCAAGAAAGTAGGTCTCCATCCCGTGTAACGGTGACCTGTGAAGACAAAAGTCATCACTCTGAATGTCCCACCTTCCTTCTTCTTCCCCCAGCTTTATGTGCTGAGCATGACACCATATGGTGTGGGATATCCCTGGGGTCATTTTGGATCAGCTGTCCCAGCTGCATCCCCTGCAGACCCCTTGTGCACTCACACCCCCCTTGCTGGTGGGTGGGGTGAGGAGCAGAAAAGGCCTTGGCTCTGTGTGAGCACTGCTCAGCAATAACAAAAATACCCCTGTATTATCAGCTCTGTTTACAGCACAAATCCAAAACGCAGCCCCATACCAATTGCTGTGAAAAAAATTAACTCTACTTCTGCCAAAGCCATCACAACATGTAAACAGAGCCCATACAGCTAAAATCCTGAGCAACAGTCTGCACTGGTACAGAGATATTATCTCAGTCTGACTATTGCACTTGTTTCTTCTGTAGCCATCAGATAGCCAAGTTTTCCCTATTAGGGTCTGCACAGAACTGGGGGGCAGTTCCTCCCCTGGTATGCATTATTGTCATGCCTTTGAAGATAATTGAGCCATGACACTTTACATTGAGTGAGGAAAGGGTACACTGCCATTTCCCCCCCTTGTGCACCATGAGGGTGACCCTATTCACCCTCACTCTCTAACATATATGGAGCTTTCTAGAGATATCAAAGTCCTAGCTCAAAATATTCTGACATATTTTTAAAATAAAAGCTTTACAACCCTTCCTGCCTGGTCTCACGAACAACTTTCCTTGCATGATCTGATTCCTTTCAATTAAATAAGTTTTGTCACCAGGAACTTACCTTCAGCTGCATTTATTTTCCAGTCCTTTCTGTGATCTTTCTGCTCTGTCTTATTTTTCTGTTACCTGTTGGTATAATTTGAGGAATACGTTTCACTTTTTCAAACAAACCCAATTAAGAAAGTGACAGGACTCCCAAGTCAGGATTTGCTTGATGCACTAACTTCTGTCAAGATGGATTATAGCTGTTTGTTGATGGTCACACATTTTAATGATATTAGTGAACTTCATGGTCTGAATAGATGTTACATTATTCACTCCTCATAAACTCAAAAAAGTTATGTAGTGTGTTCTTATTTTGCTATTTAAAATCATAGCTTTCTGCTTTCTTGACCTCTTTCTCTCTATTTTAATGCTTAAAGTATTGCCTACAGTTTGCATGACCTTTTGCAAACCTCTCCAACACATTCGTTATGCAATAGGAGACATGTCTGCAATAAAAATTAGGGATATGACGATACAAATGTTTCAAGGATTTTATGTCTTTGAAGGCATCTTTTTTATTTATTGAGACAAAAGCACATTTTGTGAACAAGATCTTTCTCAAGTGGATACCAAAATCTTGGTCAATTTGCAAAATACAGCAAATTATTTTTTCTTGAAATAGATGCGCTTCGGGTGTTTGAGGTATTTTTCATACTTACATAGCTGAAGTCTAACCTATTTTTCTAGCAGTGCTAGATATGCAAAGAATGGTAGATAAGATTTCAGCCATGTTAAGACATGATAAAAGTATAAACTATCACTGTCTTAAACTGTTTTCAAAGTAGCCTTTATATTCTTAGTATTTCTAAAAAGTATAAAAAATTAAAGTATTGTGTATCTATAGACACTCTGGACCAGATTTAGTACACCTTTCTTCTGGATTGTTAATGCAACTCATACTCTTCTCAAACCCTGATACTAAGTTCAAAATCCCTAAAAATTGTGCTGCTGATTTGCCTGAGTTTTTATTACCAGACTTCGGCATGAAAGTAAGTAGGAGCATAGCTGGGGCCCTGGCTTCACAGGGCCTCCCTTAGAGCGAGTAGGTCAGCTCTGGAAGCTGATTTCCATGAGTTAGGCAGTAGAGAAGTACAGCCTGTGGCAGGACAGTGGATGCTGGAAGCTCTCGCTTCTGAGTTTGCAGTTCTGGACATGAACCTCTCCACAACCTGCACCCGTGTGGGTGTGAGAAAGGGGAGGGCAGTGGCCTTTGCCTTTTGTGCCTTGCCCTCCACACTTCGAGTTACTCAGCAATATGGGCAGCTCAGCCCACACTGAGCACCTTCTGCTCTGGGTGAGCTGTGGGCCAGTCTCAGGGGTGTGCAGGGGCATGTGTCAGATGGTGAATCAATGCTGGGTTCACAGACCCATTAGGGATTATGGTATAAGGCTTCCCTGGGTGTTGGTGTCCCTACATGTATGAGTCATCTCCTGGAGGGGTCTGGGGCAAGGAATAGTCTACACAGGTAGTAAAGAATACTGTTAGTAACTACCTTCTAGAATTTGGTTGTCTTACTTGTTTTGCTTTGCAGTTTCACTGCTGCTTTTCCTAAAAGATAATTTTAAGTCCTACTAAATCATCCTAGACAGCTGTTCATCTTCTTCAGTTGGGGCAAAATGAACAGAGTTAAAAGTGACAAGGTTCGGTTGCAGGAAATGCAAAGGACTGGGCATGGCAGGGGCTATGGGTATTTCTTTGCAGTATGCCAGTGTGGGAGGTTGTGCCATCAGCTACCAAATTTGGGCCTCACAGAAAAACTTGTTTGGAAGAGGAGACAGCAGGAAAGACCTCTGGTTCCAAGTAGTGACTAGTGTGTTTGTCTCTCATGTTAGCCTAACTGTTCAGGGCAACTGTTTTTCTGTATTGGAGATACAGAACATGAACTTTTGAAATGAAAAAGATTTATTCTTTGAGTTTTACTCAAGAGGAAAAAAATCAGCTGGGGTTTAATGAGACTTGCCTGGTTCATTTTGTTTTTCCTTTTTAGGAAATTCACTGTGGAATCCTTGACATGATTTATTTGTACATTAAGTATCTGACTCTACATTTGAATTTCAGAGGTGACATTCATTCCACCTGACTCTAAATGTTTACACTCTAGGTGTCTCTGTTAAAGCTAGTTACCTCAGACTCTACAGTAAATGGAGAGAAGCAAGTAGTTTCAGGATAAGATTCATCTGACCTATTTAAGATGTCTGTTTTAACATTGGATGAATAGCCTAGTCACCCAATAGCACTTTATCTCCACATTGACTGTATACGGACTCAACAGTGTTTGCCAAGATTCATTTAAGCAGTTGAGTTTTGCTCCTGTTGAACCAAATAAACACGCATGATACATTCAGGCTTCTAAAGTACTTGGAAGTATTTTGGTGGAATTCTAGCTGAGTGATATAAATCTCCTTTTGGGGTTTTAGCGAATGATAAGTAAAATGTTTTTTCAATCAGCTACTCTTCATAAGAATTGATAAGGTATCAAGTATACAGGCAAGTCTTAATTAATCAGGATAACTGATTATCAGTTATCAGGACATGATAACACACACAAAATGAGTTCCTGTTTAGGCAAATGGAAATACTGAATCCAATTCCCTGTGAATTGTGTTCATTGTCTGACTTTTCATACCACATAACAGCCCATACAGTGGCAATGTTGTTGCTACCCTGCAACTGTGTGAGCATTTCTCAGCTAACACCTGTGTGCCATCTGGGCACTTGGCTTCTGCCAGCTCCAGTGTCATGGCTGGCTTCTGCCTCAGTGGAGTCACTATTGTGTATTTCCCTACTCATTTTCTGATTTTCTCAAGTTATCTCTAGTAATTCTTATTCCCTTTTAAATCAGGCCTTGAGTTCAGAGTTAGTTGCAAACTGCCAAACCAATGGACAATCTGATTGCACAAGTCAGGTCTTAAAATTCTATGCCAAAAGTACAAAAAAGGCATATATAAATAAGAATATGTAGTGAAATGACAGTTGCAGACAACTAATATTAATGATGCTGTGGGAAATGGAGATGAGAGATCCCTAAATTAATATTTATTTGAGTGGTAAATCTTTGTAACACGGTGCCATGGGTAGGCAACTAAACATGTAAAGACAGGGGTCAGTCTATACAGAACTTCCTCGGGTAGGTCTGCAGCATAACAAACCTTCAGGTGGAAAAATGCAGGATTTAGTAAGTGAGAATCCAGTGTCTGAAGTGTTGTTATGGGCACTCATGGCCAGTAAAGGAGGCTGAATTGAGTACGGTGTTGACAGCAGGCATGGGAGACACAACTGAAAGGGGACTCAGGGGGAGCAGCTGTGCTGGCTCCGAGCTGCCCACAGCCAGGTGAGCAGGAAGAGAGCAGACACAGACCTGCCCGGGGCAGGGGCAGGGACCTCGCCCTGCCAGCCTCCACTTGGGAGCACTCTCGACGTTGCTCCTGCCTGTCTCTGCACTGGGATTAGTCAGTTCAGCAGGCAGCAGAACTACTGTCCACTGAACCCAGCTTTATGCTGCTGTTCTTTGCTTTTTATATCTTTTTGCACAATAAATTTTAGATGGTCGTTTTTAACACAAAACATTTGGCAGATCCGCAGGTGGATAAACAGGCTTAATAGTATAAAAATCAAGTAAGTTAGATCAACGTAAGGTGGCCAAGTCTGGCTCCCACACTTTAATTCATGGTTCTTCTAGATGTCTATATTTATAGTCATTTTGCTCAGGCTCTGAGCTGGTCATTTGTGAGCAAGTTTCAAGCCAAAAAACCTTGCAGCCATATTTAATGTGATACAGTTCAGAGCTAAAAAAGATCTGCTGGGAACTGAGCTGAAGCCCAGTGCTGTGCTAATGACAACTTACACGGTTATCACGTGGAAGTTGGCTCAGGCATAATCATCAAAGCCTGGCAAAAATCTTTACAGAAACCCTCGGTACTGATAATCTCATGTTGTATTCTACCTGCAGTTTCTGAGAAGGGAGAGCTGACTGAGACATTAAGCTAACTAATAAGGCTTGCAGAAGCACATGATTCAGAAAACACCATTAAAGCAAATGATAAATGTGAACAACATCTCTTCACATATGATCTTTAAGACTAACTAGAGTGCCACTTAAAATGCACTTTTAAAAGTGGGCTCTGTATCCAACTGCCTGAAGTCTCACGAGTACTTCTACAGATCTAATCATGATGCTGTGCTTTTCAGGCCCTTTTTTGCTGATCCTGGCTTAAAAGGTCAGACATGTAACATTCATTACTTTGACCTAGCAGCATCAGGCATCTGTAGCAGTTAGCTCTGTAGCTATTATTCTCTAAACACTTGGAGTGAAGGCTAGAAGCCTCAAAGTCCTGACTTTTGAGTTTTCTCATGTTTCAACAAAAAGATTTTTCTATTGAAAATGACACAAACTATATCTTGAGTCTATCAATAAGACTGTAATGTAGGGTGGGAATACAAAAACAGGAACTGGCTGCCAGCAGCAATTCTTACACAACTAAAATACACAAGTGCACATTAGAAGGAGAGGATTTGGGATTTTCGGTGGTTCTCTTTTATTATTTTATGTATTTATTTATGGAATAATATCTGTCTCTAGGTCTTAATTAAGTGCTTCTAACCTGTAAGGCATCAGGCTGAACATAAACTCACATTAGACATTTTTACTTTTATTTGTCTCCATAGAAACTAAATGTTCAAATGTGTTAAGTTATTTTTGTCTTTGGAGTATTTATGTGCCTCAGAATTTAGACATGTGCTCAGAGGGAAAAGCTATGATCTCAATAAAATTGTGTTGTCTTATGGACTATCAGCAGGTGAATGACATGCATTTGAATACTGGTGTGGCAACAATAAACTCTGCAGAGAGAAATTCAGGACTCTGTATTGCAAATAAACTAACCCTAATGTTCCATCAACTTGAAAAATCTGTACAGTGAAATATATCCTATTTAGAATGTCCAGAACCATCACTTTCTTGCTGTTGTGCCTTTGAAATCTAACTGAAGTAAGGAAGTCCATTGAAGGATGGTTATAGATACGATTGTGAGGAATTTAATCTCAGTTGATACTTTGTTTCTCAGAAGAGACACTATATTTTCTCAGAATCAAGGAAAAGCACCACTGCAGCTGAATTAAAGTTCATATTATTTGACTTTTTAATATAGAGTTTTACTAAAGAAAAACTGTCATCCAAAGTAGGAGAGTTCAGAGAATGAAGAGCTTCAGGTCAATAGCAGAGAGCTTCAATTGCAGCACTTCAGAGTGGCTGTTTTCAATCCTGTGACTTAGGAGAAGGGTTGGTGTTTATTTTTACTGGTTTTATCTGGATACAGGTAATGTCTGAAATTCACTTGTTGTGTGGGGTTACTGTACTGAATCAGTACATACTGGTATTTTAAGGTTAATCACTTCCTAGAAGGTACTGACACTCCCTCTCTTTTAAAATAAACATAATTTCATTGCATGAGGGACAATTGGAATGAGTTATGGTAAAACTACAGCAGTATGAATGAAACCAAAGACAAGATGAAACTACATTCTTTGTGTCATATGATAGCTTACATTCATTTGTTGTTTTCTGTTGTAAGTCAGAAAGACAAAAGCAGGTAAAGTAGAGGGAAACCACAGGAAGTGCAGGAAAGATGATACCCAGAACATAGTGACAGACAGGAGGAAACCTATGCAGAGGGAGAAAATTTCAACGTTCAGCAAAGAACAAGCTTGATGTTTATAAAGATGCTATGACACAAACACAAGGACACATTATATCTTCATAGCAAAGAACTTTACTTCCTGCAAGATACAACACAATGAAGTCTTTAACTTCTTTTCAAAGGCTTCAGGTTAACTAAAGCATAGCAACACATTCAGTCTGGAAGTAATAAAAATCCGTGGGATATAAAAAGCGGTTTTAAGGGAAACATGGTAAGCAGAGTGTTATGGACAGGTACACTGGAAAAGAGGTCAATTAGCAGGGGAAGGGAGTACAGTAAGCTTTTATGTTGCAGGTAGCTGTGAGCACTCAAGGCTGTACCCCTTAATTGCATGATACTGTCAAAAAATGCCATTTTATAGGCTAAGTCCAATTCTATGAGGTTATATTTTCTTAGGGTATACAAAGTCATTTTTTAAGGCAAGTAAATGCGTGTTATCAAGTGAACAGAAGGCAATCTATTTATTAAACATACTGAGCAAAGAGCATATGCTACGAATGGAGTGCTATGTCTATGCAGAAGATAGTCACTAAATCATATAAAACAGATGCTAGCATTCTTTCTTTTTAGCTAGAAAATATCTGCCTTATGAGTATGCTGTACTTTCATTGTTGCAGTGTCAGACTTGCAAAATTATTCCTTGCTTTAAGAATGACAAATATGCTGTCTTAATTTTATGAAGTGAAAATTGAACAGGATATGATGCTACACAAGAATACTCAAGTATGACTCTATTCACTCATAAAAGATGGAGACAGGTTGATGTAGTATGCAACAGAGCTAATATTCTTCCAATCAGTGTAAATGCATAGTATTCCATATTTTTATGAGCAGGTTGTTAAAATCTAGAATCACAAAATAATACAAATTGTAAGGGAGCTCTGCATAACATCTGGTCCAGGTTGCACTCAAAGCGATGCCAGCCTGGAGTTTCTCAGGGCCTTGTAGAGTCAAGTTTGAACATCTCCAAGGACGGAGGTATGTGCAGCCTTTCTAGAGAACCTGGTCCAATATTCGAAAGCCTTCAAGGGTGCCCCATTAAGTCATATTCAGCTCTATCCACCAGGAATTCCAAGTCCTTATCTGCAAAGCTGCCTTGGAATCAGTTGACCACCAACCTCAGCTTAGGCAAGAGGCTATTACATGCTAGATGCAGGACTTGGCATTTATCTTTGCACACCCCAAGTTTATTGTCAGCCTGTTTCTCTGTAGGGTTCTTGTGAATAGCAGTAATAATAGGCATTGTACTGACCTTTCCCCTAAACTGATGCTGCTGGCAGGGGACTGTCACCTCCTCCAGAAAGTAAAGGTGTTAAATAACTGACCCCAGTTTTAAGGTGTGGAGATGCCACTAGTATCCAGCCACTGGCCAAACTTTATCAGTGATCACAACACTGCAAACCCGGCTGTCCAGCTGATCTTGCATTCACCATAAGAATGGGTAGTCCACCTATCCAAACCCATGCCCATGGATTTATGAACGGTCATTAATTATACTAATAATACATGTGATAATCATGAATATTAATGCATTGCACTTGTGATACTCTTGCTGAAAACAGTATGCTTCCAGTACATGATTAGTATTTAGTCGGTACACTAGGATGTTTCTGGTTATGCAGCTGTTTCTACTTCAATTCAAAGAGTCTTTGGAATTGGATATTTCAGATACAGATATTATCTTATTCTTCATTTGAGTTCTGTTCCAGATGGGCTGGTAAATGATTCTTTCTAGAAACAGCATTATTCCTACAGGTCTGATCCCAAGAAAGCTGAAATGAATGAAAATAGTCCCATCAATGTTTCTAGGTTTTATGTGAGACTCAGTTAACTCCCAAATTGCTGTTAAACAAATGCACTTGCCTTATGGAGGCACTGGTGAGAACACCAGCAGAGAGTGTTGAGGGAGCATTGTAAGTATGAATAACTGTAGTTTAAACCTTAACCTGTAATATTTTATTAAATTTACAGGAGATCACTACAAATGTTTATTATACTACTCATCACATAGAGAATTCAGATGGGAGTGAGGCAGTAATGTTTTAGGCCAGGATTCCAAGCAAGATCCTCAAAAGAATTTTGGAAGCACATGGAATATTTAAAATATCCATTATAAAAAGTATCACAGTAGATTTAGGTCCTTATTCTGAAACATCCACTCTCTTGGTGCAGAGTATTTGTATTGAGATATTATAGTGCAAAACACCAAAGAAATATAAATGCATGCACACAACAATGGTGTGTGGTGAAAAATATTCAAAACCAACAATTTTCTGATTAATTTAGCTGTTTTGGGAAATGATTTTTCCTTTTCCCATCAAACTGGAAACTTGCTTACAGCAAATTTCAGTCTTCTGTGATGATCTCTCATAAAGAATCTTTAAAAATCTTGTTACCTGCATTGTAAAAAAATTGTGCTCTTGTATGCATTCACCTAGAAATTTGAAGCTTTTCAAGTAATATGGGATTAGAGATGATTCTGGAAGTTTTGAGTCACATATTTAAAATATTTTAAAAGCCCTGGTACTAAAATGATTTAGCCACCTTTTTGTAAAACAGGTGCATGTTATTTAAATAAAAGCACCTGGAAGTTTTTGTCAGGTCTAATATTTGCTTGGGCCTTTTTCTTACTTTTTTACTTTTCATTGTCTTTTGTAAAGCTTTCCATTAGCAATGAGATTCCTAGTACTCTTTGTACGGGAAGGTGAAGCACCCAAGTGACAAGTCAAAAGAGTAATTTCTTAACTGCGCTGTTTGATGTTGAGGGAATTTGGGATCGTGTACGTGCAGCAGTGTCTAACAGTGAGGACTGTCATGAGCTGATGATGAGGGCACTCTATGGCCATGGCAAGGAGCTGCCTCTGTCCTTCCTCCCAGCTGCCAGTCAGAAAAAGCATGCTGAACCACAGTAGTGCAAAACACCCAAGGTATAGAATTGGTACCATTACCTGCCCAAAGCTGCCAGTTTTACTATGGGAGAGTTGTTGCAGCTATTCTTTTAAACAGAAATAGCATTTCTCTTGCTGCTGATAATATGTTTAGATTGTAGTAACTCCACATGACACTGGTAGAGAACCATTCCATATTCCATGGGTGAAAAGGTAAGGGAGGGGGAAAAAAATCACATTTTTCTTAGTCTAATGGCTTCTGTATATTGAACTAGGCCCAATTTGAAAATTTCTGTATCATGAACATGAAATATATAACTTTCATGTCTAATGTCTTTTCTGTTGTACAGAGGTATTTAAAAAATTACATTGTACATGGGTCTTTTAGGATATTGATTAAACTTTTATGTTTAAGTAATACCTCTGTAAACCTATCATCTTGAGATTAAAGCTCTTTGTATTGCTGAGGTAGTGGGAAGTGTATTCTCACAAGCTTTTGAAGTTGTTATTCATGAGCTATCAGTGACTTTGAATACTGCAGTGGAGAAAGAAGTGTGACATATTTGTGTTTTGTAGTTCTTAATATGCTTTATACATGTATTATTAAGAATAAGATAGGGAAAAATGAATATTTGTTTTAGGCAATGCAATTCTTTGCTTTAGACTATCACAAATGCTTTAATCTTTTTAAATTTCCCATTTTCTTGAAGTCTGAGTAAATTGAAGATATGTTATTAAAAAACTGACAGGTCATACAAGATCTGATCCTGAATGATGAATATCTCTTAAAACTGAAGAGTTGCAATTGCATAGAGTTAAATGGAGAATCATATACAAAGAGAGAGAGGTGGAAGAAATTTTGCAGAATCCTATCATTTAGTATCTTAGCAGAGTCTCATTCTTCTTTACTTAATTTCTTTCTGTTTCAAGCTGGAACAAACCCTAAGTTTGCCCTCAATTTTTGTTATTTGCTTTTGTGTTGCACTTTGAAATTCAGCTGTTTCTCCAGAAATGCCAGAGGTTCGCCACAACCTAGGCTTTAGTTTGGCATGCCTTTGAGTAGGGACCTAGAATAAGATCTGTGTGTTTTATTAAGATCAATGTGTGAATTTTCCATTTATTTCTGTAAAAGAGAGTTTATTGTTTGTCCTTCTGAGTGTTTTGTGCAGCATATACAGAATGGCCCTGATCTCAAGTCGTAAAAACAATTTTCAATAACATGTTTTTTATTTTTTGCTGACTTTTTCTATTCACTTTGTAAGGAAGTATAACGCTATTAAATTAAAATCCATGGAGAAATAAATACATATGTGGAATCTAGATATTTTCTGAATTGCAGTAGCAGTCATAAGAGGGACAAGTCCTCCTCCTCCTTCATCTATTTTATTTTATTAATTTGAAATAAATCCTGAGAAATCATACATAAAATACAGTAAAAGAATCTCAGGATGAACTCAGATGTTGGGACATGCCAGTGTCAAGACCTCTGCCTCTCCACCTTTTAACTAGTTACTTAATAACTCACCATTTTCTGGTTTGGGATGACAGCTCTTAATTGATGTCAACATAGTACTTGTTCCTGTCTTATCATTTCCCCACCAGTTTTTGATCTGACAGTTTATCAAATGCCTGGGTGAGATACAGGCAGATTGCTTTCATCACCTTTCTGTCATCTATTTCCTTGGTCACCCTTTCAAAGAACTCACTTGGGTTTGTTTGGTAAATATGTATTAGTCAGAGTTTGGGATTTTTTTCCTTCCATCATGCTCTAAGAAGCAGACCCTGTTTTCCTTAATGACTGATAGGAGTGTTTTGCCCAGAGGATAGGCTGGTCTCTAAGGAGTTGCATTTTTCTCTCCTGTTCATTTCTTGAACAGAATGACTGATGTATTTAACCCTTTTCAAGTAGCTGGTCTGTAACAGCACAGATTTCAGCAAGGCAGTCTGTTTCTGAAGGTCTGGGAGGATGCCACTCTGGTATCATGGATAAAATCTGTTCAAGTGTACTGATGATTTTTTAAGCTGACATGTCACCTGCTCTGTCAGCTTGTACAGGGGAAGCCTAGAAATCTCCTGTTTGCAATTTCAACCAGTTAACTGCGTTTTGCAGCTGGTCACACACACTGCTGGGCTCTGTGGCATAGCAGAGAGAAATCAAATGTTAGGATCTGCTCCTGAAAGGTTAAAGTAAATAATGAAAACTGAAGCCAGGGCTGTTTCCTGGTGTGGTGGTTTTTACCATCAATATCCTGCATGCCACTAAGTGTAGGGACAGGCTCTCCAATGCCAGTCCCTGGCAGGAGATCCACAAGTCTGCTCCACGCTTGGTGAGTGCCACCTTCCCATTCTCTGTGCCTGCCTCCGGAGCTGGAGGCATGTTGGGGAATTCAGAGTGGGAATGGGAAGAGCATGTGATGCAGCTCCCAGCTGCTGAGAGTTAGGATTCTGGCCAGTGGCATGGAAGGTCTTTGCACTGCACCCAATGCTGTCAGTGTGTGTTATCATGAGTGTCACTGAAAGATCAAGTCCTTGTGGAACTTCAAACAGAAATCAGCTGCCTGACCTATGATTTTTAGATGGTGGTAGAGCTCAGAAGATATTTAGAACCCTAGTTTAGCAGCGGTAACATTTCAAAAACCTTGCCATGTTACCATGAGGAGAATTTTATGACCAACAGAAAGGCTATCAGTGAAAAGTAGAAGATGCTGGATTCTAGACCTCTCTTAGCAGCTGCTTTTACCAATGTCCATATCTAAGGTTGCCTGAATGCCATATCTAATTTCTAAAATCTAGGTGACACCAAGTGACACACAGTGCGACAAATCATTTATCTACATTAAGTGGGTTCCTTTCCCTTTGTAGTCTCCAGTGTCGTTACAACTGACATTTTGTTGACTAACTCTTTCGGGGACTTTTCTCTGATATATGCTTACTTCAGTCCTGTTAGACTCCCATGCAAATTTTTGGAAAGTTCAGTGTTAACTTTTCTAGTGCTGAATTTTTGGCCTGCTCTCCCATGCAAGGACAACAGGCCATATGACCTTCGTAGGTGAGAATGAAGGCTTGATATTACTTCTTTGACATAATGAAAGTACATACATTGTGCTAATGGAAGATATTACTTTGAAATTAGTTCTGTAATACAGTTCAAGTGTGTGGACCATTAAATAACTCTCATAGCGCAGAGTCGCCAATCTATTAATTTCCATCCCTTTACAACTATGGATCTTTTCATCCTTGTTTTAATCTTATTTTTTATCTATTTATCCTTATTTTCTCCTTCGATTATCCCTCTATTTCATCTTGTGGAGAAGAACAAAATTTAATATTGCTCCTAAGATTTGAATTTAAAAATGGATATGAACCGGCTTAATTAATCATCCATGCATATGACTACCTATGTAATACCTACCAAACCAATTAAAAGATAGCTAGCACTGTCAAAGCAACTGGCAGTTTATAATGGGAGGTGAGTAAGAGGAAAGACATAGTGCTCATCCTGCAGAGCCTTTGTGGCTGGTCGGCATACCTGTTTCCCCAGGCAGCAGGGAAAGCACAGAACACTGGATAAGGTACAGTCCTTGAGTCTGTCAAATGACAGAAGCAGAATTTTAAGATCTCTAGTTACACCCAGTATGCTGTATTTCTATAAAGAATATAACTTATTTTTATGAAGAAATAGATATAGAAAAGCTATGTTTGTTTTCTATATAAGCTAAAAGTTATAATATCCAGGCAGAACAAGACTTGCTTCCCATGCCCATGTCCTCAGCTCACTCAAAATTAATAGAATTTTTAAAAAATTACTTTTATCTTTCTACACTTTTTGTTTCATGACAGTGGCACAAATACAGACTGGATCTTCCTGTAATTTTTAGTTCCTAGCAATGACTATTGTAAAACCTTCAAAACTTGAGGGTAGGAAGTGAATGAAAGACAAAAAGATTCTTTGTCCAGGACATGATTTGCACCTAACAATTGCACACTGCTTTGGCATCACTAGATATAGTAAATCTAAAAAGAATGTAAAATTTTTCCTGTGTCACTTTAGCATGGCAAGATTTACTGTAATGCTGAAGGATAAATTTCAGTGGCTAATTAATTGTAAATATTACTCTGCAAATTAAGTCCTTTTCATGGAAGCAGGAAGGATTCTGCATGATTCTAGTTGCTATATAAATAAATAAAAAGGAATAAAAGACCATGTTACACTCACTCTTGAACATCTTATTGAAATTGCATATTTTACAGCACTGGCATCAAGTGTCTTTGTATGAGGTAAAAAAAAAGTCATTTAATTCAGGTAGGTGTTAATTCTGCTTCAGTGGACAATTCAGATATGAGTCTCTGGGGAAATCCAATCCCAAATAAGAAATAAAATCAGCTGCAAATGAGGCTCAGCTTTTTACTGTGCTTTTCCAAAGACAGGATGTAGTTGAACACAGCCCCAGGTTTGTGGCATCCTGGGCGCTAGCAAGGCGTGCAGATTTTACATACTGCAGCATGCTGCCATTCAGAAATAAATAAAATAAATAAAATGCAAACTCAAGCTTCTCTCCATGGCAACCGCTGCATCATTTGAGCCTCGTGCCACTTCCTGAACAACTGCGCATAGGAAAATTAGCCAGCAGCCAGCACGGGGAAAAATAATAGGGACAGGTACATAAAATCTGCCCAGGCTGTCAGGCACGGTCTTTGTATAGATGGCTTAGGGCTGCCTTTTTAACTTTGTTTCAGCATGTTCTGTGGTAGGTTCTGGTTTATCCTCACTCTGGCACGGGGGGCAGAAGGTGGGTGCCTGATGGGAGAACTAAAGCTGGGATGATGCAAACTCCTCTTCCCAGCATGGGCCTCGTGCAACAGCCTTGCCCCTCAGCAGGTCTGGTGGGCAGGAGGCAGGACAGGAGGAAGGGCAGGCTGCCCCTGCGTCTTTCCATAGCCACCAGCATCGGGTCACTGTGGTGATTATTCCCAAACAGGTATGGAGCTGCACTTGAAACCAAGCCACAACAGCCAGGCAGTAAAAGCGGGTTGTGGCAACAAGTAACACTAGTCCCTGAACTGTATCCAGCTCTGCAACAGCTGTCAATTTTACTTAGCCTCTTTCACTGAATCCATTTTAGTAAGTAAAATGGGCTACTGCAAGTGGCTAAACTGCCGTCTCTCAGGGCAGGCTTCTCTCTTTCAAAATGTCCTGGAGAAAGAGCCCTAGAACATGGCCATGTGCTGCCTGGAGGGAGCCCAGGTGGGAAGGCGTCAGCCCATCCCAACGAGTATGCTGCCTGTCAAACCCTGTGGAGAAAATGGGAGCAGTATTTACATGCCTGCCCCAACACGCTTGGTGAATTTCCAGATAAAGATGTTGGAAACAGATAGACATCAGGATGGCATAAATGCGCTATGGTTTTTTTACAGTTTTGCACTTTGAGCGGAGACCTTCAAGCGGAGCTGGCAGAGTGAGCTGCTGGAAGGGCCAGACTTGCTTTGCATTCAAAACACTGATTTGGCTAGGAAGAGACTGGCAGTCCTCTAGCAAACTTCTTGTGTCACTGCAGAGATGGGATTCTTGCAGTGTTTCTGATATTCTTGCTGCTTAATAAAGTTCATAATGAAATTAAATACAGTTGTGCCTAATGCAGGATCAAAGAACAAAGTTCATGACCCTCTACTATATGGAAGTACTCCATATCTAATGGGTTTCTCTGCTACAGCAGTCTACATACTCCTCAATATTAGTTTTTTGTACTTGGTACCATAGAAGACATGGAAAGTCTATATTCAGACTTTGTAAGTGTACACCAAGCAAGTACACATAAGTGTATCAAGTGTGCATTTTGCATCTATCTATAGATGCACTCTTCTTTAGTCCTTTTCCAAACCTAATAATAACAGAAGTAACCTAATAACCTAATAATTATTCAGAAGTAATTTAAATCCATTTTTTATTATATATGTTAAGCCCATTTTATGTTATACAAACATTTTGTTGCACTTTGCAAATGTGCTGCATCGAGAATGGCTCACTTACCAGCACAGTGAAAAATGGCAGCCAGTGCTGAATCAAGAGACAGGTGACTATTGAGAAAATTAATGCACGGGTGAGTAAAAAAACCCCAAATCTCTCATTTTTAGATAGGAATGAATTGACTGTAAATGTCTTTTTCTTAGATCAACAGGTCAATTTGCCAAGCAAATGTCCTAGTCACTGGATTAGAGAAACACACTCTTCAGGGGTCACTGAATGCTTAATTATTTAAACAAGATGGAGCAGCTCCAACTGGAGAAAAAAAAAAACATTAGCCTTGTGGTTAGGGTACTTAGCTGTCATTGAGAGATGTAGAGTCAAGTCCCTGCATCAAGGCAAGCAGTGTATGGGCACCACACAGGACAGCTGACTGTTTGTCTTTTGGCTGCTCTTCAGTAGCCATGTTTACATCTCCAATAGTAGTGTTTACGCGTCAACTTCCTCATGAAAATTTTTTAATTTGGTTCCTGCCCTGGTGAAGATTAAGACCCAAGCCTCATTTAAAAAATATGATTAATGAAGGAAGAGGGGCTGGCTAGCTAGACATCCTGATAAATTTTCAGAAACAATTTTAGGGGTTTTTTTCCTACTGAATATGCAAAATTTGGTGAGTTTAGTCAATTGAATTAATGAACAGAATGTAAATATATGTGTGTATCATTGGGACAATGGGAGGTCAAAAGGGAAAAAAAGATGTCATGAGGAGAGTAGTGAGAAATATCACTTTAGTGATGCCATTTTCCAGCAGCTGCTTTGGAATTTTTCCTTTTCCAATTAAAAGGAAGATTCTCATAGCTGCAAATTCTCTATGGCCCGCTTTCTATTGGCAGATATTGAACAGCATTGCTCTTCTACCACGCCTTGTGTGGGAGATGCTCTCTGCTGGATGATCTGTTGCACTTAGGGTCAGCCAAGGTCTCTTCTTCCTTTGTTGGACTCCTGCAGACTCAGGTGAAGTGGCAGCCTGCTTGGAAAAGCAGAGGAAACAGCTGAAGGCAGCATTTGTCTTCCCATTACCACTGAGAGCTATTCAAATACATATCTTCCTTGTTTTGGGTCATAGCTCTATGATACTTTTGTACATGTAATCGAGTACATATGTCATCCTTAATGTAGACATTTTAGAAAGCTGTGCCATTTCAGACTTATTTAGGCTGTACATTTTACAGACTGGCTGTGGCAAGTCTGTGCTGTAACATAATTCTTGAAAGTTTTTCTAACATAATTTCTTGGGGGGGACAGAAATTAGATAACATATAATTAGGGGGGAGCTTTTTAGATGCATGTAATAGCAGGCTCAAGATGTGGAAAATTTTCCTTTTATTAGGTGAGAGGATGATATGAAGCTCAGTGACTTCAGAAAAAGCTGTATTTTTATGCCCAAAGGTAGATTTCAGCCTTCAAGACATAGTTGATGTGTATTGTCCTCATATTTTTCCTGGAAATGGCTGTAATGGATGTTTTAGAGAGATGTGTGCAAAAGCTCAAAATCATTTCAAAGCACAGTTACTCTTTGAAGTAGTCAGCCAAGAATGGTCACCTTATCAAAATTTGAAGTCAGATATTGAAGTAGCCATTTGGATGCTGCATCCAGATAATAAATGTTCAGAATGAGACTTCCTTTATATGTCTATACCAATCTAATATCTCTGCAAATCACACACACATCCTAAGCCACCTTTAAAGTAGTTTTTTAAGTACTGGTTACATACCAGCCGTTGTAGACTACATCTTTGTGTGGTTTACGCTGTACACCTGCTTATTTGTATCCTGTGCTCAGTGTTTTGCAGCAGCAGCAAAATGTCTGGAAACACCAACTTGGAGGAGCTGTTGCTGACTGCAATGTAGTTCGAAACTCTGTGTGAAGCTGAAGGAGTCAGCTGTTGGTTCTGGGTCTAAACCACTTTTTCCTAGATAGACACAAGACTGCTCTGTCCTGCTCCAGGGCAAATGAAAGCTACTTGGATGTGGCTACCAGGGTGCTGACCCTAAGCTAATTCATCCTCCCTTGCCAGAACTTACTGGCTCAGACTCATCACCATGTTAATTGCTTTTCATCTCTTACAAACATAAGCTATGCAGAATGGACAAGTGAGCACATGTCTGCTTATAAATAACTATTCAGACTTTGAATAAGCCAAATTGCCTGGTGGAAATAAAAGTGAGACACAGACAGTCCTTGAGCCCAACTGTTTACTCTGGTTTTTCTATAAAAGCCTGAACACGGCGTGTCTCAGATGGGATGCAAAAGGAATACCAAATTACGTTAGCTGAGTTTTCCTCTGGTTCTTTTTCATCTCAATGGAAAGCATCCCAAATCTCAGGTTTCCACTTGGCATAAAAGAGCAAGAGTAAATCCTTTTGTGTGATTTGTCTCTTGAAACAGAGGAATAATTAGGGACTGTTTATTAGCCTGTGAAGACCAACTGACTCATTGCTTCGGTCTTCAATGGTTCTTTTGTGTTCATAGCTTATCTGAATAGTGCGTTAACCAGGGATCAGGAGATCTACTTATTAATGTAGCCTGTGACATGACTTCTAGCAACAAAACCTTACTTCATTGTTTCCCAATTCATAAATTATGAATAGTGACACCAACTACCAACTGTTCCATCAAAAAATCTGAGATGTACTGATGAGGAGAAGTACGTATTAGAGAGAAGTATTATTATAATCATTTTTTACTTCTTGGTTAACTGAACAATAATTGATGGGTAATATTTAGTGCATTTAAGTATTAATAGAGGAAATTTTATAGATCTCTTGAGAGGACTGCTCAGTGTAGAAAATTAAAAATAAGTTTGAGGGAATATATTAAATAGGTGAAAAAATGCCTACCTTGCATCTCCTGATGGAATTTAGGTCCTTTCTACTACCTACCTAGTACAGTATGTTTCAGATGAACAAAAGTAGTGAAAAAATGTTAGATTCTGAGGGAAAATTAGAGTTAGTAACATAGTGCAGATCTGAGATCTAAACCTTTGGACTCTTACTTGGGTAGATACATGGTTAGATCCTGGCTCAGATAGATAGGTGGCATTTATATTATATATATACGTAGTCAGAGCAGATTTCAGAATCGAGATCCCTTTGTAAATCTAGCCCTGAAAGCAAACTCTGTAAGTCTGAAATTCTTTGTCAAAAGGATTGCTTAAATTCTGGTGTGTCACATAGGTCACATCTATACTAGTGCCAGAACAAGGATATGAATGCTATTTCTTTTCAGAACATACTCAATTATGAGCAAACGTGAACTTCACGAGAGCCATTCAAGTGTACATTTGTGCACAGAAATTTAGCAGATAGTAATTAATGACTACAGAAAATGAGACTATCACACAGAAATTTTCTGAGACCCTTTTCATCTTAGGAGCTTTCAATCTTATATTTTTATTAGAGAAGAAAAGGCAAGAAGGAAAACCAAAAGAAAGAATTGGAGGATGAATTTTTGAACAGTATGTGATGTAGTACAGATTGCCTTTACCTCCATGTTAATGGTTTTCACAAGTCAACACTTTTTTTTGCTGAAAAGTAAAAAGAAAATCTCGTAAATGAAGTTTGGGAGGAGAGAGAGAAAACTCCTTCATTTCTTTAGCAATAGTTGGCAACAGCTGTAGCACAGCTGAGTTCTTATAACTGTAGTGGGAAAAAGCTACACCATTAATGGTAATTTATCTTGTGTTGTTCTCCAGGCTCTGACTATTATCTAAGTGCTTTGTGCCAAATGTAATAAAATGGCCAGATTTCTCATTATAGAAAGCATAAATTGCTGAAGGCAAATATATTATGAGGGAAACTGTCAATATGATAATTGTACACTCCTGTCACTAAATTGAGTAAAATATATATATTTATGAATATGCTAACCCTCTAGACCATTTACTGGTAGAATAACTGGAAGAGTGTTCACTGAGGATGTTTTATTCTTTTTGTCATTTTTATTGCTACATAGCCTATAGAAATTACACATTACAATATATTTGAAAAGCATTATAAATAGGTCAGCATGCCACTATTTGCCCAGTTGCAGCCAGACACTTGTAATAATATCATTTTAGAAATTACAAAATTATTTGAGCAATAAATTAACTAGCAATTCAAGGGAAATGAAAACCAGTGGATGTAAGTTGGGCCTTTGTTAAAAATATGAAGTCAGCTGGTTTTACTGATCAAATACATGCTTCTCATATATAAATCTTTTGAATGTTTCTGGTGATAGGCATCAAAGAAATACTGGCTAAGGTCATTTTAGCAGTTTAATAGTACAAGTAGCTAGTTCTCACACACTGAATTTAAAATATTATTTATTCTGAAAGTAATTGCATTTTGATATTTTAAAAACACTTGTATGCTATTAATAATTCCAGTTTTGGTATCTTCAACAGGAATAGTTCATAACTATAAGAGTTAAAACATAGTCAACCAGTTTAACTTTTCCCCATTTTAGGGTTGTTTACAAAAACTATGATGCAATTTTCATGTATTAGATAAAAGGATGCATCAGAAATAAAATTTTCCCAAATGGGAAGTCTTGAAACGTGGATAGGATGGAAAGGAGGAAGGTGCAAACAGACAAGAGGAAAGGAAAGAACTCCAAGTTCTTCTTGGCCACTGCCAGTGAATGAGTTCTGTGTTAACTCAAGTTACCTTCCTAGTGACCAGGAAGGAATTTGAGATGAAAGGCATGAAAAAGAGAAACCACAGTTTCCATCCTCGACCAAAGGGAGAGAGGAGAACATGAAACATAGAAGGTATCCACTAAGTATTTTGAGTGCTTCCCAACTCTCTGTGGATGCTTCATCCATCTGCATGCTAGAAGGACCTGCCTTCCCCAAGCTCTTTCTCCTGGACATCAGTAGGAGCTGGAATATGCTCTAGTGCCTGAGTTAAATGAGAGACACAACTCAGCTGAGCTATGCACCCTAACCTTCCAGGCCTTAAAGTCAGCCAAGATGCTAGAACAGAGAAGAAGGAATAAGATTTCATGTACAGATTAAAACTGTACTTTTTTTATTTATCATTTGGTTCTTTAGCTTCACTTACAATTTTGAAATCAAGAAAATTACTCTGTTTTTCTCGTGTCCATATGTCTAGGGCGATCTTAGGTAATGCTGGCAAGCACAAATGTGTCGGACAGAACTTAGTTCAGAATAAAGCGTCAGATATATGTATCTACAGACAAAGATGTCTAGATGTCTAAGTTCCCATGACAGTCAGTGAAGATCTCATCAGTGAGGCCTCAGCTCACCATACAGAGTCCATTGACTATATTGAATAAATCTTTGAGTATGTGGCAGCTCAAATGCTTAGCAAATATGTAGACACCTTCATTAATGTGAAGCTATTATGGGTGAGTTAAATCTCACCTATAATATCTTAATAAAAGCATAACAAATTGTAGCCAGGCATTTAGAATTTCTTGGCCTTGATACAACATGGTGAGTTGACTGTAAAAGCTGTTCCTGCCACTAACATTCCCACATGGGGTAGGTATTTTGTCTACATCTATGTAGAAATGGGCCCTGGAATGGTGCCAGGCAATGAAACTCTGTGGCATGATCTGAACTACTTTTTGTTACTAAATCTGTCAGCCTCCAAAACATGCCTGTGCACATGGATGTGAGCGTGAAAAGTGTCTGTTGGAAAGGGCAGAGACCTCTTCATCTCCCTGCAACATTCTGACCTCACACCACTGCTGAAACCCCTTTAGGACATGGGGTTTTATGCTAGGTGGCACCAGCAAAAAACATGCAGCAGACCAATCTAACAATTTATCCACATCTGACTACACACCAGAGCCTGGGGATGTTCCTGGGCATTTTTTAATTTATAAGTGTACTTATAGCTTGTAAGTAGTACTTCTCATCTATATAACTTGTAGGGTTTTCCTTTGAACCCAGCATGATCCAGCTGGACTGCAAGAGTGTTACAGTGCTGTGAATAGAATATAGCAGTTTGGTTACAGATGAAGAAAAAAATTCACAAACACCAGTCCAAGAAATCAAGAAAAAGGTACATATTGCTTTGTTTCCAGCTTCCTTCCACAGCTTATGATAACACAGTTATTGGTCCAGCAATGCAACATTTCTTGGGATTTTCTAGTAACGCACACAGAAAAAGTGGCATGGGAAGGTAAATGGTGCCATGGAAACAGAATTTAGATACTGCCTTGAGCAGGATGGTGTGTAGTGTAAGACTAACAGATGGATATATAATAATTATGTTAAATATGGTCTAAATGTGAGTGAATCTTACATGGAAATAGAAGATAACTCAGTACATCAATACATTTATGTTTGGCTATTTTCCATCCCCCCAAAAAAATCTGTCTCACAGGACAGTGAAATATGAGGCTTTTATTCTATAGTGCCATGCCTACTGACTTTCAGAGGTAACAGGTGTATTTTTGCGCTGTATTTGAATGCATTCTCAAGTCACGTTTCTGTTCATTGTTTTTACTGTAGAAAAAACTCGGTTAGCTCTAAGCGTGTTGGAAATCTCTCTCATCCTCGACTCCAGTGCAAACTTAAATTATGACAGCAAATAAGAGAAAAAATGAAACTCAAATGGTCTTATGCAGATTGCCTAGTCCAAGAAAAACCTTTAGCTTTTGTAGTAAAACATGGATTAGGTAAATAGCAACGTTTTTCTTTAATACTTGTCTTAAACATTCTCTTAAAATTATTTCAATTTAAATGAAAAGAAGATTGTTTTCCTTATTTCATTCTTCTTTTGCCTTGCACATTACCTTTTTCTTCAACTATTACTGAAGTGTTTCACCTACCACCAGATTTTGGCATCTGTGTGCTGAATCTAGTCTTTATATTGTGCAATGTCTATTATCTCTTTTTGCTTGTTTGAAATTATCCATCCAGCTATTCTGATCTATAAATAGCTACATACTGGTGAAATAAAATTCTGTATCAGAAGCAATTTAACAGGATTTATGTTTCTGTCCCTTCTTGTTTTGAATGAGTTGTCACAGTGTGCTGGGATGCCTAGAGTGTGTGCTTTAGGAGCTGGGACATGAAAATTAAGCCAGTTTGGAACTAGTAGTTGCTTGGTATTGTATTTTATAACCATCATAATTTTAATCATTATATTTATGAGACTGCAAGCTGGAGAGGGGCAAACAGAGACTGGGGGAGGTGTAAGGGCATGAAATGTCTCAGTTTGTGGGAGCAGCTGATGCCATGGTCCCACATAGGCAACAAGCAGCTGTAGCAAACAGGTGGACAGACACACAGCCCTCCCATGAGCACTGCCCATTCCACTCCTTCTCAGAACTGCTTTCAGTGGGCCCATTGCAGCCACTTTGGCAAGGAAGACGTGGATAAACTCACAAATAGAAGCTCACAAGCTGTCGTTGAAGAGTACAGCTGTATTTCACATTATGGAGGTTGAATAGCTGAGGCAGAAAGACTGCCACTTGCCCAAGGTTTCAAATCAAACCAGCAGCAAAACCAATAATTAGGACCCACAAGTTCCTTAGTCACAGCTTTCTCCCATTTTCCCAGATGCTGGCACTTCACCATTCTTTTATCTTTTTTCTTTGCTTTTTGGAAAGTTAGCTGTAATTGTGAATTTTAATTCATTTTTAAAAGGCCCTTTGAAAGGCCAGGGCATGAGAACCTCTGGGAAGCATGCACTCACTGGAAAGCATGGCCAACAGTACTAACTTGTCTCTTGAAAATAGGATATCGAACTCCATTCTGTGTATTAAATGAAATATTTATCACAAGAAATTTAGGGGAGAGGATTTGAAAGGTCAAATTTTCCATTATGGTCTAGCAGCAGAAAGGACAGCACAGATCTTCAGAGAAAAGCCAAGGTAAAAATATCACTTTATTCTTAACCTTGACATGCAGACTCTTTATTTAATTCAGCAAACTGCATCCTGTTGCTGCTCAACCCCTTATCCCCTTGACATTCACCTACAAGAGCAATGCTTCACAATTCCTATGTATTGTTTTTCCTTTCATTAATTCTTCTACACTTTTGTTGTGCTCTTTCTGCATGCTCAAAAGCAGATCTGTGAAAGTAAAATTCTTGAAGAGGGAATTGTGTAGCTTCTTCCCCTCTCTGATTAATTGTAAACAGGTGATTTCCTTGTAAAAATGTGTAAATCTCATCCTCATTTCTGCCTGGTAAAAGTTAAAACGTTTTCTGCAGCTTTCAGGTGCCCAATTTGCAGCCTATGGGCTGGAAAAAAATCTGAAAAATATCTTTTGCAGCTTTCTGATTGCTCGGCCATGCATAACAAGCATTCATGTTTTCTAAGCATTTCAGACTCAGTCTTTGCTGTGTTTGACTCCTGTCCATCCTTTCCATGCATTTTGGTCATTGTCATCAACTCATATTTGTTTTTAGGAATGAAGGAACTACTCACCATGAATGAAGACTTTTTTTATCATGCAGTTCTTTTATTATTATTATTTTTCCTTACTTTGTACTTTGATTTGCTCATGATGCTGTTACCCATAGAGAGCTAACATCCCAAGTCTGGCATCTGGTCATTTTTGCACAGAACAGAGATGGTATGTGCTGCAAACATACCATGGTCAGGAAAGCAAAAAAGGAGATGGTCAAAAGATGGTCAGAAAGCAAAAGACAAGTTCCAGGTTTTTTAGTACAGTGCAGTCTGTATGAATCATGAAGTGTTATCAATAGAAATGCCAGACTAGTAGGGAAAAGAGGAAAAGGGAAATGAACAAAAAAGGTTTGCAAACCGAGCATATTTAATATCATTTAGATTTTAATTTTGATGCACAGTGACAAAAAGTTGGATGTAAACATTTTATTATAGCAGAAACAGACTCCAAGAAGGTAGTGCCTCAGATGGGGGGATACTCTGAAAACTACTCTGAAATCTAAGAAAGCAACAAGAGAAAAGATCTATTTTTGTCTGGTGAGTCATTTCTAATGCAGAATATTATCTCCATAATATATATTTCTGTGGACTTAGTTACTTGGAAAACAATTTAAGCAAATTTTTAAATTTTGAAAAGCTGTCTTCGAGGTTTTGTTTTGTTTTTCTCACGAAGTTGACTTTGCCTAGACAAAGCAAGACTTTCAGCATATCTGAAGACAGAAGCCTCAGGAGTCCAGCCATGTAGTAAACTAAATTCTATTTTTATTGCTAATGACTTTATTTATTGCTAAAAGCAGAAAAGAAAAAAGCTAGTGTTAGGACTTTGGAACCCACATAGACTCACCAAAATTCATGTTAATTCGACAAGCAAAAGCTGTTGCCTGTTGAAAAAATGACAGGTTCATTTTGACGAAAAGTGGGGTTTTATGTACCAGGTACAATAGTGATAATAAAAGATATCTGCAACTTAAAAATAATGGAGAAAAAAGTTATTTAGAGTAAAGAGGTAAACTGATGTCTCATGCAAGCACTGAGTGACCAGTCCTCAGATTTTGCGGATTAATAGCCCAGGAATTAGTTCCTTTTAAAAGACATCCTTACTTGTATTCAGCATTATTCTCTAATTTCTTTTTCTACTAATACACCTTTCTGTTTCCTTCCAGACAAAATCTGTTTCTTTTTGTTTATTCTCAGGAGGTGCTTTTTTTTCCCCTTTTCCAACAGAATACATCTTTTGGACATTTAAAAGCTGTAACTGCACCTAGGAATAAAAGTTCACTTAACGAAGGATATTGTAATTCTTTTTAATTCTAGTTCAGTATAAAACCCTCTCAATTTTAAATTCTTCAGCTAGAAGAATGCTACCAGATTGGGCACTTCCTATGATAAGCCTGCCTCAGAGCTGGAAACACTGCTTAGCCAGGCCTCTGGGCTGCAGCCGTGCTCCTGGAGAACAGAGGAAGGGATCCAAGGGAAAATGGATTTATTTCCCTTGCTGAGCTATGGTGAAGCTTTGTTGCGATCAAAATATCTTCATAAAATGTCTTGACTCCCGGGAGCAGGAGCCAGAAAATGCTGGATATTTTCTCAGCAGCACTTAGGTTAACAAGATTTCCTTCGGTTTTCCCACGAAGGCTTGGCTTTTTTGAAAGAGCTTGATTGGTATGAACTATTTCTTTCTTATCTGCTTGTGAACTGTCTTTTACCTCATATGCTATATTTTTTAACAACTTCTCTAACAAATGTTGGCCTTCACCCGCTTCAACAAATCAGAATTATTAACATTTTTCTTACCAGTGGTATATGCATAAGCAACTCTTATAATAAACATAGTGAATTTTAGAGGATATTGATACATCATGTTATGGGAGGCTCCATATGATGAAATAAATAGCTGTAAGACGAATGGAAAGAAAAAATGCAGCGTTGATAGCTAATGAGGAAATCTTGAACATCTTAGGATAAATAATCTCTGATATAAAAAAAAGCAGTTTAAATGCCAGAGAATGTTAATTACTTGCAATTTAATAAGAAAATTAATTAAGGAACAGCACAAGTACAAAGTAAGAATGCCTGTTGCTTTTCTCAGCAGATAATTGACAGCTTTGAAATACTAATAAAAGCCAAGCTTGAGACATACAAGGCTATTATAGGGCCTATTATTTCATGTGGAGGTGAGTTTCGGGCACACATTGAAAAAAAAAATCAACATCATAAAGAAAGCACCAAGAATAATCTGGAGCCATAAGCAAAAAATTTGAAGTTAAGAAAATTATCGAAGACGGAAATCAGGAAGGTGGTACATGAAGCGAAATCCCAGCAATAAAAGCAGGTTGGACATGTAGTTAGGATCCTGAAGGATTTCTACAGTTATCATCTGCCTCTACTTTTTGACTTCTTGTCCATGGAAAATGGAGAAGATTGAACAAAATATATAATTTATTAATACGATTTACAAACAATAGAAGAAATATATTGTTGGCTAAAAATGTTTGGACTAGTAGTGGGAAAAACAGAAAAAAATGTTGTTAGTTGTGAGAAAGGCTCTTAGGATCAAGGAGTCATAAATATCCTACAGTGCGATGTCTTAAGCATTTCAGACGGGAAGGAGTCTAGTAATCCCATATAAACTCCTGCTTAGTATGCTGGGTAAAGATTTTTCCAGTTTGCACTTGGCAAGCAGGCAGTAGGTTTCTACCACCATACCTATAAAATATAGGTCTGATTATCTGATGAATCATGACATATTTTTCAGTCTGATATTTTCCTTTTTATAGACATATCATATCCCTCCTAGTTATGTTCAAATGGATAGAAAAAAGGCAAGAAGAGTGGAAATAACCAAAGGAAGCATCATTGCCTACTTTTAAAACTTCCACAGAGTTTATAACACATGATATAATTGAAACAGCAGAATAAAAAAACCCACAGAATTTTTATAAACTACAGACTGAAACACTGAAATTACTTTTACTCATACTTTCATATGTTCTGTATGGTCTTAGATGCATCTCCAGGGGAAATCTGATTCCTGTAAATGTAAATAGGTATATTGTTGCTGTACACCGGGACAACACAGTTCCAGATACTGCCTTACACCGGGCCAGCACAGTTTGCAGTATAACATTGCGGCACCATCTGCAGTAATCACGCATGGGAAGAGCTACAGCGGCTCACCGACCTTATGGGCAAGAGCTACAGCGGCTCACCGTCCTTCCCAGAGGCACGGGCGCCCAAGGCAGTCCAATCCTGGACTTACATGTGTAGGCTCCTCACGGCTCTCCTGGGCACACCCCCGCCCAGGGATTACGCGCCGGCCGGCTTTTCCACTTCCCCCAAGTGGATTGCAGTCCGTGAGGCTCATACTGGCGGAGGCTTTCAAGAGCTTCTAAGGCTCAGCCAGTTATCGCCATGATACATACAAACACGGGGTACCAGACATCAGAGTCCAAAAAGTCCAGCATAGAGCAGGGTGGGAGGCAGAGGCAGGCATCAGCAAGCAGTGGCAGACATCCACAGGCACCAGCTCAGCTCAGTATCTGCTGCTCTGTGATCCTACAGCACAGCCCTTTATACCCATCATCCCTTGGGCTACTCGTGTGCTTCTTGTTGTAGGAATCACCACACCTGCATTCAATGCTGGCCTTCCCTCCTCCCAGGGACACAGCTGCAAGCCATGAGGCCAAGGCTGCCTACAGCCCACTCTTGAAACCCCACAATATATATGCCAATTAATATGGCTTTTTAATTCAATATATACAGATAGTGCAGTCCTAAGTTGCCACTCTATTTGCATATCTATTTGTTTACTATTAGTGGTTGGTTAGAGAGTCTGTTTCCGCAGGTCTTATGTGTATATTGTCACAATATTTATTTGCTAGTTACATGAATCATGACCTATGCAAGAGACATCTATATCTTCCTACTTAGGCCACCCAATGTTTGTTTCTTTGTTGTTTTTATCAACTTTTCGAATGCCATTTTTCATCCTTGAAACCATTAGGGTTCTTAAAAAAAACATAAAAGACCAGGATGAAAAATTCTATGGCTGCAGTTTCCAAGTGTCCTAACTTCCATTTGAGGGCCTTGTTGTCCCAGATTGTGAACTTTCTTCATGAACTGTTTTCAGTAAAACAATTCTTCTAATAAGTATTAGAAATACTAATACTATCATACTACTAGGAATAACCATAATAATCTAGTATCAATTACTTATTTCATTACTTATGTTAAATCTAGCATTGTAGCATTAGGAATCCATGAGCTGAGCAATGCAGCGAGGAGATTTTGTAAATTTAAGATAATAGTATTTATAATCTTCAATGTCAAGATGAACAAATAAGAGGAGAAATTACTACAACACAGACTGAGCAGTGATTTACAGATATCATGCTAGTTCTCTGTGTGGGAGTTCTTTTAATGGAGTTTTTCTGGTTATTTACAACTTTTGACTGGAGTTTTGAGAAGCAGAAAGCTGTTGCTAACTGAGAAACCAAACAAAAGAGAACAGCTGGGGATATTTTAGAGGCCCCTGGGTCTACCCGCAGCTGGGTCCATGTGTCCAGAACACCAGGAGTATAACTTAATGGATTGTGAAGGAAGCCCTGTCATGCTGTCCTGGACAACATTATCCATGGACACATTTATCCTGCCATCAAGTGTGATTTCCGTTAATTAGTTCAGCAGATTGGCTGATGTATTTAGCTCCAGTGCTGATGGCAACGAAGCTGCCGTTGCTCAGGCTTCAGTGAAGTTTTTACCAGGACCCAGTGTCTATTCTTGGTGGCGAAGGCCTGAGTTGCTATTGCTTAGCAACTGGTGATTTCTAGCCAGATTAAAGTTTCGTGTGCTGTAATTGTTCTTAATAAGAAGGCGTATGATCTTGAGCAAGTGTGTTTATGGGTGTGAGAACAGAGGGCTGAAGATGGATAAGCACACATCAGCATGTAGGAGATGGAAAACTACTGGAGTGAGCACAGGATAGCACAGGAGGCCCTGCTCTCACTGCCTCGATGTAGTAAGTTCGGGGTGGGGGAGAGGGTATTTGAGCATAACACTGTGGGGTTTTGTATCAGTGAAAGCATTTCAACAAGATATGTTATGTTCTGTATCTTTCAAGGCTGGTAAGTTTTAGTCACTGATAATTCCCCTTTTGTCCATAAATCCAAAAACTCAAGATGAAGTTCTATGGGGGAAAAAACCCTTTTCCCTCTCTTTTATGGAATGAGGGGCAAAATACAATCATTAAGGTTGGAAAAGGCTTCTAAGATCAGCAAGTCCAAGTGTCCACTAAGTTGACCATTTGGGTGGTGCAAATGATAGTAATTTCAAATTAAGTGTGGAGGATATTCAAACAGGTACTGGTCTTAGTTGGAGAACTAAACATTTGAACAGAAAACAGTTTTTCACTATCACAGGACTTGTCAGGATTGCAAGTGTTCAGAACTGCAGCAAAACTGGCTGGTGGACTGACCCCAGCCAACAGCCAAATGCCCACACAACTGCTTCCACATTCCCTCTGCCACGGGATGGGGAGAAAATAGAAGGAAGGTGAAAAGACTCATGGACCAAGATAATAACAGCTAATAAAGAAATTAAGAGCTGCACATGGAGCCAAACAGAGGATTTTGTTAACTACTTTCCACCAGCAGGTAAGTGTGCAGGATTTCCCTGGAAACAAGGGACTCAGCACCCATAGCGATGACGTGGAAGACAAACGCCATAACCACAAACATCCTTCCTCTTCCTCCTTCTTTTGGGCTGACATGAAGAAAGCGAGCTTCATCCCAGACAGACCCAGCAGAAACTGAAAACTTTGTTTGCTTTTTCCTTTCTCTCTCTCTTCTCTCTCTCTACCTTTTTTTTT
>VWZT01002073.1:140099-180217 GCA_013397055.1 Pachycephala philippinensis
GGTGTATGACCACTAGTGGCAATATGAGAAATCCAAACATGTTTTTCTGCTTTTTCTGTTCTACTTGACATTACTTGACATTACTTGACTTAACTTTTGATGGTGAGTCATCCTCCTTCTGTCTTAACAAACATTTAACCATTTAAATTAATTTAAATAGGTACAACGAAAAAACCTAGAAAATATCAAGTCCAGAACATCAAGATACTTTGAGTGCCTAATCAAAGTAGGGACTTGTTTTCTAACACCAAACCTGACCCAGATAAAGTAACAGCTGACAGCTGCTTCTTCTATGCTGAATCAATGTCAAAATTAGCAAGTTCTTCTAAGGCAGATTTCTTTCTCTCTTTGACTGGAAGAGGAAACCTTCATCAAAATTGATACATTCCTGCAAATAAATGTAGATCTCAAGGAGCTGATATTTTCTAAGAACAGGAATAATAAGTGAAAAAAAAAGAGGAAAACAACAAGAACAATGAAGCTCCCAACAACCCTCTCCCCCACAAATATATTTATCCATGAAGGAGTAAGTCAAGAAAAAATTCCTCGGGAAATCCAAAAGGAAAGGATAAATAAGACATTCTCAGAGGTTACATTTTAAGTAAAAGACTGCACAGGGCGCAGTCATCAGTGCTGCCATAGGTGATTGTCTGCAGGGATGTGATGGGAGATGATTCTGCGTATAAGAACTGAGGGTGCAACAGTGAAATTTAACCCATTAAATGCTTTCAGGACTGGAACTGATGTCTAAAAGTCATTAATATATGTTTCTTGTTAGGATGGTGTCTTTTTGCCTGTTTATTTTTAGCTGCCACTTTCACAGAGTCATTCTTTCTGCCACCTGTAAATACATGGTGTGCTTTCAGTGCCTTTGCCATTTTCCTTTGGACTGACTCCAAATAAAGTTTAACCAACGGAAGGTCTCGTATGAAGAGACTGCATAATTTGACTCAAATTAGCTTTTTGCTCAGAGGCCGGAGAATGAATACAAAAAGTAATATTACTTTCTAAATAAAGTCATTAGTAATCATTAAAGCAGCAGCCAAATGCAGACGGCATTACAGCTGCATTAAAAAAATGGAAGTGGAAGTCAAACATTACTACTAATCACTGCCATTGTCCTAAAAGAGCAGAAATTAAGCACTGATTTAAACTCATTTTAAATCCCATTACTGAGAGACCAAATTACTAAAATTGTGGAGGCCTTACTCATGGATTTCCATAGAACAAAACCATCTTTGCATTCTTAAGCACTCGCAAATGTCCTTAAGAGCTGCCAGAATGACAGCGTAGGAACTACATCCAGTTGCATGGGTGAATAATGGGTACATGGAAGCAAGATTCCTAGTACTGTCTTGCTGATGTGACTTGACTCTGATGGGGTAAGAAGCTGACAGTTTATTTTATTCCTCTTGCCCTTTCATTCTGAGACAAGAGAGAAGAGATGAAAGTTTTGTGATGGCATGCCTCTCTCGTGGGAATTCACAGAATTCGCTAATTCATTTTCAGCCAAGGAGTTTGTCACTACCAGCCTGGGCTTGATTTGAGCATTGCACTAGAAATTAAAATCTCAATATTCCATTTGCGGCTTCTGGCCTTTCTGGTGCCCCTATTTATGGCCTTGAATAAACAAAGATACGGAGAAGCAAAATAAGCCTAACAGTAATTTGGTTTCCGTTTGTAATGTGCTTGAAGACCCTTACACAAACCCTTCTCCTCCTTCCCTTGAAAACACAGCCATATATATGAAGTATATATGAAATACTGCATGTCTATATGTAACATCCCAGCAAATCTTTATGGATATCCTGAACAGTTATTAAAGTAAGATTGTGGTAAAAATGGATTGCAATTGACAGATACTGTGTTCAAGGTACTGAAACTGCCCAAATGTAGCTGTAAATGGAATGATGTGTTAGTTTCCTGTACGTTGTGTGTCTGTGATGGACAGATCAAAGTGAGGGTCTTGCCATACCAGTGTGTTGCAGTTGTTTATTTAGTCACCATGTGTCTGCTGAGCCTTGGTAACTGAACTTCTTTACACTGTACTATTGGCAGATATGCTCTAATTCCAGGTATTTTTACCTTACAGGCTATGGTTTAACTGATTTGACTTACCTTACATGCAGATGGATGGTTACTTCAGCAGAGCTGATATTCTTAAGCACATTAAACCAACCAAATTTGATCAAGTATCTAAGTCGATGTTATTAAACCTTTTTTTTAGTTAAATTTTTCAATGGTATGAGTTCTTCCAAAGAACAAATTAGATGTATTTCTGACCATGTATTGTTACCAGGGCAGGAAAAGGCTGGGTGAACATCTGTCCAAAGTACCTTTAGTGTGTTGCAGATGCAGGAGTAGAATGAGTCCACGTGCACAATGTCAGTGACCTTGGCTCTGCATGAGTATTGGCCCACACACAGACCTCAAAGAGAAATTCTTGTTGTGAACAAGGTCTGGAAAGTATTTTACTTTGTGGCTCAAGTAGGATTAGCAGCACTTAAATGTGGAAGAAATTTAGGTTGTTCCTCTGCCAGCGTAGCAGCTACAAACATAACTACAGCTAGCGACGTGACCTGAACAAATAGCACCTTTGCTGAGAAGAGCAAATATTTGTGTTCAGTTTCTCAGTTCCTTTTTAACTAAGCATGACAGTCTGGCTTGATGTCATTTTGCTTTAGGCCCTCATTTGAGGATTGGAGGTGATGAGCCTGGCAACCCAGCACTTTCCTTAGTCCCTGGAGAAATGGGCTGGACAGGGATCAGTCTAGAGCTGCCCACTCCTCCCCAAGAAGGGGAGGAAGACAAGGGTGCCCAGGCTCCCCAGGTGATTCAATGAAAAGCCTATCTTTGAGAAATTAGATGAAAAATTCATCACTTTTGTTAAGATCAGTACAGTGAACTTTAAGATTAGGAACTGGCTAAGCACCTGTATACCTTTTGCAACATCCTAAATATTGATTCTGCCCATCCCGCAATACACAGCTTATGATTTCATTTTATGTTTTCACTGGCCACACAGAGAATTGATTCTCCTTCAGCTTCATTTCTGATGTGTCATAGAGAAAATCCAAATAACCCAGCAGCTGCTCAGGTTGTAATTGAATGTTGCAACCAACAAACAGAAAGGTTCACCTCAGCCCCATTGTAACTGGTTTTAAAATGTAATGAATCAGTGTGTCTGTGTATCCTAAGCAATCACAGAAATATCTGCTATATATTACACAGTTTCTAGAGCAACTAGAGAGGACCCAAGGAGGGCTGCACCCACTGTGCAAAGCGTTAAACAAATGCATTAGTGAGAAAGCTCTCTGTGGTGAGGTAGCTGGAAAAACCTTTTCTTTGTAAAGCACAACCTTCCTGAAACTGAAACTGCTTATGAGTCAAACAAATTCTTTCTTAAAATAAAAATGCAGGGGGGAAAAAAGAGATTTTCAATTGTTGAAGCATCCTATTTTGACATTTTTAGAAGTTTCATTTTTCTACCTTGAACATATGCTGCCTGTGATCTCTTAATTTGTGCAAAAGGATAAAACTGTATACAATTAATATGAAAATATAGATGTTTCTTTCATTTTAGATTATCACATAACAATCTTATTAATTTTAAGTTATTTCTAAGCTGTGATTTTATAATTTGTAGCTGAAAATTGCTGTGGGAAGGGGGAAAAGTTTATTTGTTTCTTCTAAATATTTGCAGTGCTGCATTAAAGACCTGGTGGTACAAACAACTCAGTAAAGCACATCATTGGGACTACACATACATGCACAAAATCTTCAGGTGACCCTCAGCCTGTGCCATATTACTTGTACCTCCATAGTACTAGGACTGAGGATGGAAGAAGAAAAGATTAATGGGGGAGAATTAAAAGGAAAAAGAAGAAAAAATAAAGCGTATGTATGAAGGAGATGGAAAAGCGAGGGATATGGGACAAGGGAAAGAGACAGAAGGAAGTAGATGAGAGAGCAAGTCTCACATTGCAATTGGATAGGGGTGGTGGGGGAGGAACTAATAACCAATTTCTGGAAAATGCATTAAATCCGAGCTGCTGAGCATAACTTCAGCAGCATCCACAGGATGATGAAAACATAGGGCAAAGAAATGAGACATCCTGATCCATCAGTCTTTGCCTGCTACAGCTGCTCCAGACCCATGATTCTTTCTAGGAAGAAAACCTGTCCTGGTTATTGCTAATTTTGAGAGAGAAAAAGAGCTCATTTACAGGTACTGCATTTCATATCTGCTTAAATTGCCAAAAGGAAGCTGCATATTATATATTATGTAATCATATTTGCTAAATAAAAAACCCCACCAGCTGCCAATCTTACCACCCCAGCATTTAAGTGTTCACAGAACTCCTCACCAAAATTGTCTTGTGTAGGAATGAATATATTTGAGCCCTCCCTCTGCTCTCTTTTCACCTTGCACATAGAGAAAAACACATGCGCATCCTGTCTCCAGTTATACAGAGCTTCATCATCTAATGTCAAAGGCCTCATTGAGGGGTTTCACAACGGCAGATACTAATAGCTAATTTCAGTTTTCAGTGGAACTGCTGACTTTGCCCTCACATCCCATCGGGGTCAAAGGTTTTCCATGCTAAATGTCTCCTACCGTGGTAGATCAGTGTAACAAATGCAGTTGTTCTCTAATGTTAAAATATCTTATTTATTGAACATTTGAAAGACAGGGACATTGCTCGGACCTTTTGCCCCACCATAAAATGAATCTGTAAAATCAGAATACCATGACCTGCTAGTAATAATTGTTGTATATCTGATTGTGGTTTTTACCAAAGAGTAAAGCAAAATATAGTGTGAGCATATCTAGTTTTAACCTGACAATGGAAAGGATACAAAACCCATGTTCTGTCAAACATAGTTTGATATTGGAGATCTCAGTCATTTTTAAGGGAAGTCTTAAAGAAATACTTGTTCTCAAAGGGATTTTGAAATATATTGAAAAGGCTAATTTCATCAACAGTTTATTTTTTTCTAAATGCGTTTTCATTTCCATGCATATGCAGAAGATAGAAAGATCGCTAAATAACTGCACTCATCCAGTAAGAGAAATATCCTGTTTCCTCTTCACAAACCGCTGCAATTCAGGGACAATTTTTATGTGTTTTTAGGAGAAGTGTAAGTCAAGTTTTCTGACTTGTATACTGCTCTCTCACTACTGGACTTTATCCTACACTTTGCTCTGGCATTCTTCCTCACTTTGGACTCTCTTAAGTATGTTTTCATATAATTTCTGCAGGTATTTTAATAGGCTTGGTGAGCATTTTGCTTCTCTGACAGGACAGTTTAGCCTTCACAGCTGTACAAAATCCTTCTGTTTTCTGCTTCCTCTCTGCCAAGGTCTAAGATAGACTTCTTGGACCTCCTCCATTGTCCACTGTGAGGTAGCTCTGGGCCCTTCCAGGAGCTGGCACAGTAGGTGGAAGATGAAAGTGTACCAAAGGCAATGTTGCAGTTTACCTGTGTGAAGAAATATAATGGATTCTGAAGAGCTGTAAGGAGAACTAAAGATTTTTCTGGGGTATCCAGAACTACTGGGTTCACAGGATATGGGTTATAAGTCACAATAATGAGATAATATAATTTTACTATTCCCACTTTTTATTATGGAATATTTGGAATTCCTCTCACAGATCCTGAAAAACAATAAAGGGTAAATAGCTTGTTCAGGGGCCTGACATAGGCATTCAGCCATGAAAAATCCAGGAAGAAAGATCTTTTAGGAATTTCATAGACTGTTTGAAGCACGTCACACAGAGCTGAGTCTGAACACAATGTCTTATCACTGACTTACTCTTTTTTTGCTCACAGTCACTTGTTAATTTTGATGTGAAAAGATAGTTATTTAACTGAATTATTCATTTAAGTTTTAGAATGACTGAAAAGTGACTCTGCTTTAAGACTTCACAGCATCATCCAACACGTTTTTACATTTAGTGCTCTAAGTGGGGAAGGGAAGAGGAACTTGCAGATCTCTGGGGTAAAAGGGATAAGGCAGCTCAGAAAGACTTCCAAGGAGCAAAATGACCCTGGCTGGCTCAGGAGAGGCTGCTGCGGGGAACCAAAGCCTTTCAGGGTGATCGCCACAATATTGCTAAGGCAACCTGTGTTTTGTGGATGATTTTCAGCTGCCAAAAGCTGGGAGGTAGGAGTTTGTGTGCCAAGACCAAGATGATCCCTGACAGCTTCTGTGGTCCCCTGCAATATATTTTATTTTATTCTTCTTCCGAGATAGGACTTGAGGGACGCAGCCAGCTTCCTGTGCCTGATTTATTAGGCTGTGTGCCTGCCTACTCTCTCTGAAAACTGATGCCTGATTTCACAGTCCTGCTGTCTGTGACTATGCTGTATAAAAGTAGAAAGGCTGGATGAAAGCAAGAGAACAGGAATTCCTCAGTCCTGATTTTCAGGGCGTGGTTTGTTTTAGGGGTGGTTTGTTTGAAGAGTTTCGATAATAACCCGAGCTGAGTAAAAGGCTGGGATTCTTCAATATTTATTGGTGTAATATATAAGAGAAATATGTTTGTGTTTGGAAAGTCAAACAAATTGTCTCTCTTGGGCACAACTTAATATGACTAATGAATTCTCTAAGTTATGAAAAGGGCAGATGAAGATATTAAAAAATGAAATAGAAGAAAAAAAGCAGAGAACCACAGCATACCACAGTAAAAAAAACCCCATACTGTAAAGCCATTTTAATTTCTGGCTGCTGTGTCTGAAAAAGGCATAGCAGAGCAACAAAAATGTACAGAGAAGAGTGAAAAGGGTAATGAAAGTTTTAGAATAGCTTTGCCATAATAAAATACTAAACAAATTGATTCCTTGGTTTGGAAAAGGGAGGACTAAGGGAGGGATATGGTCTACACAATTATAAATGATATAGACATAGTGAGTAGGGCTCAATGATCCATTATTTTTCACAACCAAAGAACTAGAGGCACCTAATTTAATTATCAGGCATCCTGATAAACAAACAAAAAGAAAATTCTTTTTCAAATAAAACATAATTAAATTGTGAGGTGCATTGGCACAGGATGCAGTAGAGGCTATCAGTATAAATGGCCTCAGAGAAGATTAAATAAATCCATAGAGAATAGATCCATTGGTGGCTATTAAAAATTATGGTCTAGATTAAACTTCTATCTCAGGAAGTCCCTTAAATGCTGGTTGCAGGAAGTTGGAAAGGTATTTTATCTATGTATTTGCCTTGTTTCTAGCAAAATCTTTTTGGGCCAGTGCTCAAGCCAGCATACTGGGATGAAAAGATCTTTGCTGAATTCATCAGGAACACTCCACTGTGTGTGTGTGTGTGTGTTTGTGAGAAAAATTAAAACAAGAAAAAAGGAGGCTCTGATGAGAAAAGCAAAAACAACTTAATTAAACTATGACTTCCTTTTACTGTTAATACTTTTCGCACAGGCCTCTTGGAAAGGAAAACCTCAATAACCCTAAATCTGCTACTATCAACTTTAATTTTTATTTCAAATCAGAGTTTTCCCAGCCCTGCTGTCCTTCTGTGTATTTGTTGCTTATCAGCATGCTATGAGAACAATGCATGAGAATATTGTATTTGACAATACTGCCACCTGGGCTACATCTGTAGTAAATTAAACAGTGCCAGGACAATGCCCAACAAATAGGAATTTGATTGTTTGTAACGCTGCTCAGACAGGTCCCTGTCTTAGTTTTAAACTTGGCCACCTACTTCTCTCTGTCCCAAAAAATTCCCAGGCTTTACTAGGGAATTAGCATGGGCAAGGCACCATTCCCCATCGCAGTTTGGATGGATCCAACCTGTTCATGAACATATGGCTAGAGCATGCCAGTTGGCCTCATGGCCGGAGGAGGAGCCTTCGCCATGCCTAGTTTACTTTATAGGTGTATATATTACATAATCTGTAATAAAGATTGGATGTAACCTCTTGAGGATTGAGTGAGGAAAGGAATAGGTTTGCCAGAAGTGTTTTTAACCTCTTGGGGAGGATCCAAACCAATCCCATTAGCTGTCTCGCAGGAGGGGTGAGGAGTCCATACCGTCTCCCAGACATGCAGACATTTGGTTGATTCCTCGAGGTCAGGACCAGTTGTCAGTTCTCTGTTCTCATGACATACCCTGAGCAGTCTGGGGATGTCTTTGGCCAGGGTCAAAGGGCCCCTGCAAGAAATACTTTGATTGCATAGCAGGACTTGAGGTACAGGAGATGTCTCTTCTAGATCTCTAAGTTTCCCTAGTCTGGGAGAGGTGATTTTATTTTCTTAGATTATGGAGTGATATGGTGAGTGCCCCATATTCATCCTCTGGCCACATTCTATGATCTGTCGTTATGTGATTGAATGAAATTCCAGCTGCAGTTTAATTCGGACATTTTTAGGCCTTTGTTGTCACTCATTGTTGCCCTCATTTGTTGTCACACTTATAATACCAGGCACTATATAAAAACTAAAAGACAACAGCTGCCATAGGGAGGTTGCAGACTGAAAGGAAAGTACACAGTGAGAAAAATTAGTGTGAGGTCCAGAGCAGGCCAATAATAAATAAATCAAAATCCTGTGAACTAAGAAGTTCAATATCAGTTCTAGTTCAGTCTTACATTCTGATGGAGAAGGCAGTTAATTGATTATAAGTCTTGCTGATGTGAAGCTTTTAAAGCATGTGAGCAACAAGTCCACTGGCACTGGGGCCTGTTTTGTGGATGGATAGGTTATAAAAGAAGTACAATTAGGAGATGGAAACAGCATGCCTGGTTATTAAGGGTAGAATGAATGCATAAAAAATGAGGGCAAACAAAGAGGCAAGACTGCAGGTGAAGAAAGAGAATTTAAACTGATAGATCAGGTTCAGAGAGTAGACTGAGAGGTTAAAGCTGAGATGACAAAATTTGAAGGATGGGCAAAGTGATTATTCATCCCTGCCACAGCACATACCCTTGACCAGATCTGGCCCGTGCCAGCCAGTGCTTCCCTAGAGAATGTCTCCTTAGCAGGGTATGGAACAGCACAAGCCAGGGCACACTCCTGACAGACATCCAGCCTGTTCTGAGGACAAAAGCTGTGCCATGCCAGCTTCATCTCGGGCACTGCTCTGTGTCATTTCCCACGGTACATGTAATAGCTTCAGGGTTGAACGAGCCGTCTGGATCTGTCAAGCTAGTTCTAACTCAGCAATATCTCCTGATGTTTCCAAGCTTAAGTCTGGAGAACTTCAGCTGTGAAAGGTTCCTATCACAGTTTTGAGTGTCATATGTGCAGTGTTGCACTGGAATGAATGACAGATACATCACATATTTGAAAAGGAAAATGAGATACTACATGTGAGTGATAGTTTGTGATCTCCTACTTATGCAGATCACAGCATCATTTTGCTATACACTGAGCTTTCACAGAAGCAAATATCTCTGCACTTTTTGAGCCTTTCATTTTTTGTCAATATATTGAGCCCTGTTGAGAGTGGACCTTTCCTGCTATATTTTAGTTTCAGTTTCAGAGCAAGAGTCTTGCTTTCTATTTAGACCTGTCTGTGATGCAGTTTGTATATTGATAAGTGTCCCTTGTGTATGAACTGTGTTCCACACGTTGTTTAAAAACTTCTATTATAAATCATCCTATTTTCATAATCTCTTTGTTTGCAATTCATTGCCCATTGAAGGATTCCATGCTAAGAACACCATTTTCTTCTATGTCCACTGGTGTAGAATGTTCTACCAGAAGGTAGCAAAAGGCAAGCTGAGATCCCATAGATCTGTGAGACAGAGAAGGTGAATGACATGAAATGAATACACACATTCTCTGACACTTGCATTTCAGCATGAGCAAGAATTCTGTGATAATCTGCTTGACTCCCTTACTATGAGATGTGAGTGTTCATGAATGCTGTGTGTTCATGAATGAAGGCCGTGCGTTTCGTTTCTATGGTCAATAATAAAAATGGTAATTTCTAGGAAAAATTTAAACTGAAGAAACAAAGGCGTGTATGTCTGTTGCTGAAGGAATAATATGAGGTTGGAGTACAGTTCAACCTCATACAAAGATTATCTGTGTAATTCTGCAAGAGCCACCAACACTCTAGATTAACTTATGCTTCATAAGTGCAAAACACAAAAATTTAATCTCTTCAAGGGCTGAAATGACAAAAGCTTTTTGAAAAGACAACATAAATAATGAAATAGTGATGTGAATAGGTATAGTGATAAAATATAAAGAAATAAGAAGTCCTCATAATTAGGAAGTAAATTAATCACTAAGACCTACTCATGTATACCCCTCATACAGATTCATAAACCTAAGGGAATGACAAAGGAATTCTAAGTTCCTTTGAAATATCTGCAATTGACCCTATTCATAACAGAATACAGCATTTCTGTGGGAAGGACATTTTATCTCTTTGTGCTCTCTATAGGCTCTTCTAGACAACAGGCTCACTGACACTAACAAATGTAGTATAGCTACAAGAAAGAAATTAATTCTAATCCTAATTCTAATGGGAAATTGAGACAGAAAGAGATTAAGTGGATTGTCCAAATTTGCACAGGAATGCTTACGGCAAAGTCAGAATCTGACTTATGGATCTCATTGCATGACCTTTCCCTTCAATTTTGAAAAAGAAATTTCTTTCCTTTGGGTTTTTTTTTCTCAAACACTTCAGACCCACAAATGTTTAGTCTTGATTAGCCTACTCCTAACATCTTAGTCTAGTTTTGGGCAGACTTGTTTTATGATGCTGATTTCTTGCAAGGGAAAATAATGTCTTTCTGAGCGTTCATTCCATAAGTGTTTCTGAATATATGTGCATGATAGACCTTTGGAATAAATTAATAGCTTTTTCAAAAATATAAAACTATCTTCTTTATTTTGAAGCTAGCACTAAGATCTCCTAGTTACTTACAAGAATGTAAAGGATCCTTATGAATATTTTTGTTATAACGTTCATTTGATTCCTTCCTCCTGTGCAGCCACATTAGAGGACAAGCGTATGAGTTATACAATATAGGCAGATCATGTGAGCAAAGTCTCCATGGAAACTGCCTAATTTGTGCTTTTATTTAATTAGAGTTGTCCATTACCTCTCCAAATGAAGTTTAATTTAAATTCATATGCCAGTCATTTTTTAAATTGTGTATGACTTTTCATCCATCACTTACTGAGATCTCTTGTAGACTGTATTTTAGCAGGCTGAGTTTATTTAAACAATTGAGTTTATAAACAAGATGTTTATTTGACAGCTCAGCTTATCCAACATTCTTAACATCCTTGGAACTAATTTTCTATGCAGTATCTGTGCTATACAACTCGTTGTTATCAATTAGATATTCTTAACCTCAGAAATTGTCAAAACCTCAGAACAATTGCTTGAGAGATCCACATGAGAATATTCACTCATTTTCCTTGCTGTGAGATAATTGGGAAAAAATCAGAATACAAATTAAAGTGTAACCAGGACCAAGAAATATGCAAAATGCATGTGTTTGTTAAATGGAGCATTGAAACAGGCAAAACTGTGTGTCTGTTGTTAGCTGCACCACAAAAACCAGCTGGTCTCATTGAGGTACTCTTAAGAAAAGTCTGAGTTGGTTCAACCTTACAGAAATGTCTGCCTGAGGGTATGATAGCATGTACTGATGTGAGTTATTTGGAAGTCATCAGTCCTCAGTTGTGCACCAGAAAAACGTGGTCTGCAATGCCAGATTTTATCTTTCTTTCAAGAGTGCTTGAATGTACAGTGAGAGGATGTGGAGTACTCCATTATTTCCCTGTTCTTCTGGGGTGTCTGCTTGTAACACACAGATGGTAAGGAAGAGGACAGTGGAAAGCTGTGTGTACCTGATAATTTCCACCCACCTGAGACACCAGCAAATATGGAGGATAGGAGAAAAACATAAAAAAACATGTAAAAGGTAGTATTGAGTAAATACATGAAACATATTACTGAGATATTTTGTGTCCTAATCTATGTATTCTGAAGCCAATCTTGCATCTCATGGAATTGTTACTGATCCAGTTTTCCATTTGCAGCTCCGTTACAGAAATATCTAGACTAGCTGCCTGGGCCAAAATTAGTTTATGTGCCAGCATGACAAGAGGGCAATACAGAGGCAACAAACTGCCACTCTGAAAGGGATGTAAGCAGGGTAGCTCAGAGCTGCACTCAGGCCATTCAGGTGGTTTCTTCATTCATACAGCATATACATATCACCCGAGTTCAAATACTTTTTCATAATTACACAAGTTATCTCTGGCACAAAAGTAAATGCTATTGATAAGAAAAAGTCATCATCACAGCATTATCATAGTTCATAATGGCAGAATTTAAATTTTTGTGTATAAAATATAATAAAAGTGGCCTAAGAATCATGTATGGGAAGTGCTAGAGGTGCAACTGGAGGACCAACAATAAGGATTCTTCTGGAATAATTACATGAAGGCTAAAAGGCAATACAATTCAATGTGACTAAGAAAAGTTGGAAAGAACAGTGTAAAAGATGTTTAAAAAAAAAGGCATTTATGAATATTATGACACTAGTGATTTGAAAATGTCTAGCAAAATTAAAATAATAATAACAATTAATAGTATTACTAATAGAAGAGCACCTGAAAAACTGGCAAAGGGATAGATACTGCAGATAATAGCAGCTCAGCAGCTTCACATTAACAGAGGTCCTGAATGGTAATAGGTATCACTGAGCGGATTTAAAAACTAGTGGAGAGTTATGTCTGGATATAGAAAAATATCAGAGTTATTAAATAGCTACTTTGTTTCTGTCTTTTCAGAAGAAGAGGGTGGCGATCTGCTCAAGTCGAGCTTCAGTTTTCCAGGGACGCCAGAGGAGGAGCTAGGTACAGATCGCATCTCTCAGATACCTGGTACCGCTCGTGCACCCCGAGGCTGGGCGCAGCCGCGGGGCTGGGGCGCAGGAGGCTGCTCTGGGGCACAGCCTGCGCCCCAACACGGAGCCCGCAGCAGGCACGGCACCACGTGCTGGCAGTGGCAGTGGCCAAAAAACTCCCACTCAAACCCTCCTGGGCATTTCTCACCTGCTCTATAAGGTTAGAGAATGCAAGGTAAAAAAAACATCAGGTTTGGGTAACACTCAGGCAACCGAGAATTCAAAAGAAGGTGTTCAAGGAAATTGCCAACTTTCCTTCTTTTGTCTGTTTCTCTTTGTCTTACCCCTTAGAGAACATCCTAAATGCAGACAGAATTTTCAATGTTACCTTTGCAATTTGAAAAAATAACAGAAGCAAGAAGAAATCAGAAACTCTTAAAGCCCATGAGAGAAATCTTGATACTTCTGTTTTACAAAGCTAGTACTAAAATGTCCCACTGGCTTCAGTTTTATACATTTAGATTGTGAAAAATTGAGCTTCTGTTCCTGGAATTTCGTACTCAGATTGTCACTGGTTTATGTAAAATCCATCAAAATTTTGATTTATATGCAATTACTTCATGTGGTTATTTTTAGAAAAGCAATATGGGAAGTGGTTTCTATGTGTTTGCTACTTAAAGTTCCCTTTATTCGACATGAGCTTACTTACATTTCAGAAGTCAGTGTAAAGTAGTTTTTCTCTTTTTGTGCATATGCTCATGTTAATATATTGCAACAGTTTATTTTTTGTTATTAGGACATTGTTGTAGTTGACAAGAATATTATAAACTTTTGATCTGACCGTGTTACTGCACACTGCTAGGAAGATAAATCATAGTTGCTATGTTAAGGAAAGCTACCCAAGCAGTTAGAACAAGGAGCATGAATTCAGACAGGTTGTGTCCTTATGTTTAGCCAGTCTCTTAGAAGAGGATTTTCTAAAACAAGTAGTGTTGCCACTCAGTTGCCCTCAAGTCAGGGAGTTTCATAAATGTTCAATGTAAAAATATCTGTACTGGACTTGTTTATCACTTAATGTTCCAAAACAAGTGAAAAAAAGCTACAGGATACATTCCAAAGACTGGACTGAAGAATGTGTTGAGGAAGAGACTGAAGAAGCCTCAGGCAGTTTCTGCCTGAATCAAAGTGGTGTAAAAGGGAAGATACGGATAAACATGAGGCTTCCTAAGAATCTCACAAGTGGATCCTATGGAGGAGTCATGAAATGAGCAAATCTCTCAACCCTCTTGGACATTTGGGGTTTTTTCACCCTGCTGTCCCATTTCACATCAGACAGGAAGGAGTTCAGATGCCCTCAGTTAGAATTCATCTCATTTGAGTTGGAAAGTATTTCAGATGTAGATGTCTAAACTGTAGGTCCTGGGACTTCTTTTAGAGTCAATGAAGAGTGATAGACTTTTCTAGGACATAGCAGGTTTGGCCTATTTTAGAAGCTTAATGAAGGGTGAGATAAGCCATGCTTTAGAAGTATGTCAAAGTTGTTCTCCTCCCCATTTGTTTGAGAAAGAACTGCAGGATTTCTGGAGCCAGAGTGAATGGTATGTAAGTCAATAATATTGTCAGGTGCCTATAGGAGCAAGGACCCTCTTATGAAATAGGTAATCAAAGATTAACACAAATATATGTTCTAACTGACTAGTCATCCGGAACCCTGACTAGGAAGAAGATGGGGGATTAGTCAGAAATGAGAAACAGGAAAGTAAAACAACAGCAATAACAACAACAAATAACAACTAGACTACAGAGAAATTAAGCTGCTTTCAAACATTTCAACTATTTATGGCCAAATGACTGAAAAAAATGTGCCAAAAGCAAGGAAAAAATCTGTCCTTGCTCCTAAATTGTGTCCTTATTAGAGTCCTCTGAAAGTACCAAAGATTGCTAGATAATACATGGGAAGAGGTAGATGACTTTAATATTTTCAGAAGAAAATCCTGTCCTCGTGACAGGACCTATCTACCAAACTGGAGGTGGTCAAAATGACTAGACTGGATACCATCAGTAACGTAAAAACATGATGTCCCCTTCTGCCCCAGAGAGAACCACTGAAATTGGGAAGACTTTTATAGAAGTTGTGGAATAGTTAGTTAAGTTCTGTGTAGACAAGCTCTGTAGTTACAGCTATGCTAATGTGCTACACCTCTACAGATGGATAGGACATGTCTGTCTGTCTGTCTTTGCCCCAGTGCTGTGTTCTGTCACATGAAGATTTGTGTTCAAATCAATGAACTGCATATATATAACATAAGTGAAAAAGCTGCAAACTATTAGATCTTTCTCAGTCTTCACTTTTTGTTGCTGTTGCACATGTATAAAGTTAAATATTCACTGGGGAGAAATATGATTCTGGGTGAATGCTCTAATCACTGAGCTGTGGAAATGGGCTTGCTTCTGTTCTGTACATACATAACCCAATGACTATGCCATTGTGTTGTATGAACAGCCTCAGTCTGACAGACTGCTAGAGACCTTCGTCCCTGAAGAAAACACAGAAAGGGCTTTCCTTGAGAAGTAAAATAATTGCCCCAAGTCAAGACAGAGTCAGGATGATGTTCTTTGAGGTACCTCTGACTGCAGGGCCGTTCATTATTCTAGACTCTCATTGTCCCGAGGAGCTTCAAGTTATGATCTCTGTGGTACTGAAAGAGCTCTGGCTCCAGGCCCTTGTTTGTAAAATGGGTTCAGTATTTCCTAGTGAGGTTTGGAGCTTTGTTGGGGATTAATTAATGTTTGCACAGTATCTCACCAGAGTGAAAATGCTGAATAGTCATTAAATAATATTTTTAATAAAATGATCCACTGCCTTAATTGGAAAAAGTATCAAGGGATAGGACTGATCTCAACTCTTTCCCATTATTGATTCTATAAAAGACCTCGTTAGTTAAAACAGGCAGAAGTGCAATGGATGCCCTCAAAAAAAGCTTATCCAAGCATTTACAGTCCGTTTTTGAGAACAATATTTCATAGCTTTTCCATTAACATTTATTTGTTACCAGAGTTCAGGGTGATAAGTATTATTGTTACAAGATTCACACTGACACCAAAAGTTCCTATTCTTTTCACTCGGAATATCTCAAGTAACCAACCTGGTTAACCAAATAAGCAAATAAAGGTAGCAGGGCATGGTGATGGGAGGAAGAGGTCTGACGTGTGATCTCAAGCAGCTCACTGTAAGTCTCATGGAAACTGGAGTTCTTTCAATTCCAAGCTTTCTTCTAGCTGGTCTTTATATTATCTAAACAATGTTTATGTATTAGAAAATAAATATTTAACAAAACTACTCTTTTCTATGCTATCTGAAAATTTATCAGTCTTGTTTACTTTAGGCATGTAAAGGGTAAGGCAACACTGTGCTTTAGGTGTTAAAAGCAAATAGTGCAATCTTAACAAGAGACATAGAAAAATGCCATGTTTGAAAGGCATTGAAATAGTTAAAGAAATGTGAACAAGGAAGATGGGATGAACTTCTACGTAGTACATGCACAGAGTAAAGAGGGAAAAACAGATTATTGAAAAATTATTTTAACTCCTTTTTATAGGTAAGGAAAACATTTACTTTAACACAAGTTTTATAGTCAGGACAATCTGATGTTAAGCAAGGAAAAAGAACTTGCACTAAAGGCTTTTTACTAAACTAAATTGCTGTTTTCTCTTCAGGAATGGATATTGAGTTGATGTTAAGAAAAAGGTTGAAACCTGTAAAACAGGTTGCAGTTACTAATAATGCTCTTAACATGCCCCAATTGCAAAGTAAACTGTAAGGGGGTCTAAGGGCAGGTTATGAAAATGTATTTTTATTTCACAGTTGATGCATTTGTGCTTTTGATTAATTGGTAAGGTTCAAGTGTCAGACAGTAACTCATGGTTATTCAATCATGGTTGATTGCATGATCATGCTGTTATGACCTTATGTGTTGGAAGGAAGAAAGGACATGGCTGTTCTTGAAATGAAAACATGAATAAAGTCCTGACTTTTCAGTCTGTCTGTCCTTCTACTGTATTATCCCTCCTTACTCAGTGCAGTCAGTGTCTGAACTTCGCACTTCTCAAGGGTTTTAGCTTCATGTACCAGGCACGACAGGAAATTTTCTCAAGGACAGAGATGGGGTTGTCAGTGAGCTCTTGACTCTCCTCTGTGCCACATCCATGCCTTGGTGCACCTTTCCCCAGAGCATCCAGGGACAGTTAAACATCTGTAGACTGACTGGAGCTGGTGGGACTTCAGTCAGACACGTGGTTTGGCCACACAGAGTAACCACTACAGTGACACTCATCCCAGTAATCAGCAGGCACAGTAACACTCTGGTTTAAATTTTTAGATGGGCCACAGACTGAATGTTTCCCTGGTTTCTGACACTAACACTCAGAGGTACAGAAGTTTTATTCTAGTCTTATGGGGAATGGAATCAGGGAGTCTACAAGAGATATGCACAAAGGTTCACTGCAACCCCGTGAGGTGAGGTCAAGCCTCTCCATGGCAACTGACACCCCTGCCCATGGCCTTGTCCTGAACCATACAAACATCTCATGGCTGACAGAAAACTTGACTGCAGATTTCCCAAGTTAATACTCTAAACGCAGGGCAATCTTTCTGTCACATAATAAAAATATGTAGCCAGGTGGTTTGGTATGACAATAAAGAAGTCTTAAATTTACAAGAGATTTTAAATATGAGGTGCCCCGATATGATTCAGCGCCACCCTATTATTTGCTTATTGTGACTAGATGAATAGATACTGCAAAAAAATAGCCTTTGTTACTAGTCTTATTCCACTTCATATCCTTCATTTTTTTGTACTCAGAAACTGTAGTGTAGAAGCTTATTGATGTGATGATCAAGACTGTAGAAAACATTAATGATCAAGACTGTAGAAAACGTTAATGAAATCAAACAAAATGTTTTGCAGAAAATAAATTTTGAACTTTAAATTCCTTTTAGTTATGCTTGAGAACTTATTCTGTAAATTACTTTCAGTCATAGAACAAAATCGTATCATATGGCCTGAACATCATATAAAAACATGCTAACTGTCCAGCATTTTAATTATAGGTTTTTGGCAACAAATGCTTGCTAACAATCTGCAGATCAGAAGCTATTTCTAAAAATTAAATACCTCATAATGTCAAATAACTCTGCAAAAATCCCATTAGGCCCAAGGTCAATTCACAAACAGGAGAAGACATTTGTAAGGATGTAAGATTAATCAAATAGGATATTTGTAATGAATTATTCATCCATTTCTACTGCAGAATACAAAGGGGGTTATGCATTCATAAACAAATATTTCTGTTCTAATGATTTCACATGTGGGATGTTAGCAAAGAAGGGACATTGTTCTCTCCCTCGTGCCCTGCTGACCTCTGTAACACCTGGGTGCATACCTGACACGCAACATTTACCTTCCTGTAGTGTGACGGCTGCAACAGAGATGATGATGAGATGAGATGATGAGATGAGATGAGATGAGATGAGATGAGATGAGATGAGATGAGATGAGATGAGATGAGATGAGATGAGATGAGATGAGATGAGATGAGAGATTGACTGCTTAGCCACACCTGCCTTCCTCAATGAGCGTCTTCACTGGATTGTCCCTTTTCAAAAGGACAAAATGTGCAGCCTTTTAAATGTATTCCTATGATGAGCAGCTTGAATGATGTGCTCTCCATTTCCTCAGAAAAAAGGTTACCATGCTCTACCTCCACATTCATCATTGCCTGCTTAGGTTCTGTCAGGAGTGGGACAACTTTTGGCACAACCAGAGTGGTGGAGATGCTTCCAGCGTGGAGGTAAATGACCACAGTTTTCTGTCACAATGCTGGGCACATAGGCCACTGTCTTCCCAAGGGAATTTGCACTGGCAGAAGCAGTGCAGTAGGATAAACACCAGCAAAGATTGCTAATACAATCCCAGCTTTCACTGCTGAGTTCAGTTGTCACCTTTCATTGTGCAACTTCACTTGTTTTTTCCATCTTTTTCTGTTGTCATTTCTCTTCGTAAGAGAACAGACAGCAGCATAGTGAGATGCTTTGTCTCAAACTTGCCTGCAGTGGGGGTACTGAAACCACCACTTCATCCCAGGAGCAAGTCGCAGGTTGGCCCTTCACTGCACATGGAAAATCTGGGTGCCAGTGGTGGTGGGGAAAGGTAATTAATGTTTTCGGTGTTTGTCACAGATTCAAAACAAAGCTCAGCCAGGCAGAAAAGAGACAGCACCCTGATTTGAAAAATTCCCAATCTGGAGGTTATGTAAAGAGGAAGATTGTCTGCCTGTTACTATGGCAACAGGTTTAAAAGGGATCTTGTCACCAGGCTGCTATTTCTTCCTGTACCCCATAGAAAAATCAGGATGAGTCCTCCTCCATCTCAGTGGGTTGAACTGAACAGAAAAGTTCACCATACAATGGCAAAGCAGCAAGAGGCAGCGCCAAGGGTGTACACCTGAGCAGACAATGATGAACTCCAAAAAGTAAAATAGTTCTTTTGGGTCAGACCATGGCTAAAAGTAAAATTTTTGGTGAATCGAAAGTCTGCAAAGAACTGATGGTGAAGCAAACAGAAAGTCAAATAATTTTGTTCAGTTCTGATAATTTAAAAGCTGAATTAATGTTTAAAAAAAAAGAAATATAAAGATAATTTTGGAATAGAATGGTATTTTAAATTGAGCAGTCATTGTTCCGTGTCAATAATCAATGCTTTTGATAATTAATTATTACACTATTTATTTCCCGGAAGAGCACTCTGTAAAATAAGTAAAATCTTTAAAATATATCCATGTTTTAAAGAAATAATAAAAGGCAATTTAGAGGGAGTATATGGTAAATATTTTTGTTGGATACATGAGCATTCGTTCTTGCAGTTGCCTTAGTATTGGATGGGGTGGAAAACTTCCTCCACGATATATCATTGTTAAAAATTGACAAATTCAGAAGAATTCCAGAAACACTAAGAAAAAAAAATCACGGAAGAAGATCATAAATATCAGCATTATTTCTTTTGTATGATTTTTATTTAAGAAACAATGATAAGTATTTCTTAGTAGAAAAGAAACCCTGGAGATTCGGTGGTTCCATTCAGCTGAATAGTTGGTCCAGGTGGTTTGGATCATTGGGATTAAATCTTGGCCATTATGCTACCACAGGCAGTATTTCAGAAGAACCAGTTTCACCCTTCCATGCCATCATCTTTCTGACTGGGAACCCTTGGGGGTTTCTAATACATTTATTCCAGTCCAGCACAAATTGTGCATTCTGCAAAATACAGCCCTGATAGAGACGATCTACCTCAAGTAACACAAGTGTCATAGGCAAAATGACCAGGAACTTTTCTCAGCAAATGTTTACAACTAATCCCAGCCCCATGAACTTAATGGGAGATTTGTTACTGCTATCAATGTGACAAGGGTTTCCCTTGTACTTCCAGAGTCGTGCATAGACTTCTGCGTATACCTTTGAGCCATACCATGCAGTTACTCTGGCTTTCTTTAATTGCTGAGAAAATAGTGGCAGTTTTATGACCCTGAGGGAAATGGATTGTCTCATGACCTAATAACTGCAAGTAGCAAAGTTTTATCCTTTAGGAAAGGAAATCCATAAAGCCAGGCACAATAAGGAACAAAAGAAGTTTACTGGTGTTGGGCTAGCATTTCTGCTGTGTATTTGGAAGCATTATAACCAATTGTTCAATGATATTCACGTAGTGAAGCCCCAGTTGACTCCATACAGCTGTATTTCTCCAGAAAATAAGCTTGCATGTTAGTTATTTTAGGTCAGTCTAGCCCTGATACATTATAATTTTTTCAAAACTTTGCTAATCATGAAGATTCTGGGAAAAAATATTAGTCATAATCATTTTGTGGACTTACCTGTGTCATAGCACTGTTGAAAGATGAACAATGGCAATGTACTTCAAACTTGAAAAGCACTGTGAAGGTCTGTGTGCTGCATACTGGTTGGTACTAAGATATCACACAATTCAAAACAATGGAAATTAATTTTGCACCATCCTGAGGACTCCCTGCACTGCTCCACTCCATATCCTGGAGCTTTATGCAAATCCCATATTGCCTCTCATGGATTTCTGTCCTGTCCTTTGACATGGCATGGGCACAATATTGTGACTCTCGTACTCTCCATTCAGTCCAAGGGCCAATTTTTCCACCCAGATGATGTGAGGTGTGTTCATTCCTCAGATACTGTTTCCACATTTCTCCGTTTTCACATATAGCGTGCACTGTTCTCCATGCCAGGCAGCCAGTGTTGTAACCTGGCTTTAGCTTGTCCTTGGTCACAGCTTTCCCCAGTTATCACAACTCTGTACTTTTCTTCCTCCCAGTATATTCTGCTTTGTTTCCCTCACCAGCCTCCCCACCACGTCCAAGGTTCCATTCTTGCTCATCGATAGTTATTCTGCGCTCCTTTTATTATATACCCTTTTCTCTTATGCTTATTTATCTCAGAAATAAATCCCTTGAGATGTTGGACTATCAGCCTACTAATCTTTATTTGAAAGATGGATAGAGGTGGAGAACTGTTGGGCTGAACAATAGGATTCAGTGCTATCAAATATTTGTTCCACATGCAGACACCTGCATAACAGTGCTCAAAACTGACTGTACTGAATAAACTGCAGCATTTCGCACGCACCGTACTTCTCCCTTTGGGTTTTCTGACTTTTCTCAGTTTGATATGTTCTGGACTTTGGTGCTGTTTTAACAGAATTTGAATGTCCGCTGTTATCTAACATGGGAATTACAAAAACCATCTTACCCTTGGTCATTATTTGTCATGTGGTTCTGCTGAATTAGCTTGGGCTGTCAAAACATTTTCTATGGTTTGGCAGTATCCATGTGCCTCAGATCACCTAAATTTATGCAGTTATGATGTAGGTTTCTGCATTGGAGCTTGTCAGCCACAGCTTTTCCAATAGTCAGCAGAGGCAAATATGTACACGAAGGGTAGCATTCATCTGGTGGGTTTCGGACACGCTCAGGCTTCAGAAGAGGCATGCCAGTTTCTCAGTCAAAAATAAAACCGCATCTAGACTGCATATTTGTAACAAGTTTTGGCTCGTGTTGTTCTTGAAATCATAATTGTGTACCAGTTGGAAGAGTCCTATTTACATAGTATGAAATTATGATGGCAACAGTTTCACTGTATGGGCTGGACACATCCTCTAGCTCTGTTTACACTGCTAGTAGAAACAGAGCTGTACAAGCCTGCCACACACTGCCCAGGATTCTGAATAAAAAAGTATTTATTTTTTGGGTTTATGTGTCCGAACAAACCAAGCATCCACGTGCAGCCCATGTGCTGTTTGGCAGTTTTGGGCATTTTGGTGTTTGGCTTTAGCTCCTCAGAACCACCTATTTCTTCCCTTTGACTGTGCAGGGTGGGTGCACAGTACCTTGTTGCAACAGTCCTACAAGAACCAATGTGACTTGTCTTTGAGGGGATGCTACTCAATGTTCAATATTTGAAGTAAGCAGCCTGAGCAGGTATGTAGGAATTCACGGAAAGGTCAATGCACTCCATGAAGTGCACACACATCACAGAAAATACAAGTCATCTTCTAAAACTGTAAGGTGGTCACTCAATCTTTGTGACTTTATGTCAATTTTATGCCAGGTGTTGTGCTACATAAATAGGTTGGAAACCTCATGAGACCATAACAGAAGTGTAAGGCATTTGCATTACCAGAACTTCTTCCTTGCATTTGGTCAATCAGTCACTCTTCTCAATCCCTGTAAATATTCATTTTGAAGGCTAGAATAGAACAGGGGAAAATACTATAACAAGTTAATGAGGAAACAGTGCTCATCTAACACTACTTAGTGCAGACCTTGGACAGACATTTTTCCAGCTAAAACATTTTAATTATCCATTTTCATGTTTAATGTCTACTTATTTATTAATATGCCCATTTTTCCAATATTTCATTTTTTTATTAGCTATAGGTTAAGCTGTGAGTATATATTTTTCATAATGCATTGCGACACTGATTCAACTGTGTGAAACATTCAGCAGTCTGGTTTTGTCTACCACCTCTTTTTGAAAGCTAGATTAGGTATCTCTTTTCAGCAGTGCATTTTCCTGGTTACACTAGGCAGAAGAACTGTTCCTTGTCCAATGAAAACAGCACAGATGTTTCAGATGGGAAAGCAGTTTACTGAGAGGCTTATAAGGTTAAAGCAATTCAAATTAATTTCTCAATAGAAAAAAAAGTAAGAAAAAAAATCAGGCATCATTTAATAGTTCCAGAGAGTATTATCATGCTCTGAAAGCTTGCTTCTAATATGCAACACGCAAAAAGATTTGTGGAGACATGCACTTCTTTTGAATGTCAGAGAAGTTTCAGTGTCTTTATATTGATGCTTTTTTAGCCAAGAGCAGTGTTCCAGGAACTCTAGAAATGCACAGCTCTTATGTTTCATTACTTAGAGGGTTTTAGCCTTCTGACCTAGAACACTAATAGCAATTCCAATTCATTATTTCAAACTTACTCTTGGTCCTTGAACATATCTTTCTTTCTTTGATACTGACTAGCACAAGGAAAAAGCTTGGATGATGTAAAAATTGTGGCCAGACCCCAAACACAGACAAACCAACTTCTGCTTGGAGCAACAGAACAACTCTCAGAAAGTCCAGACCTGAAAACAGGAGAAAAAAAAGCAGGACAGGACACGGCATAACAGGGAAAGAGTTGAAAGAGATAGGAAGGGGTGCAGAAATCCTTCCATCTGCCAAGGTTAAATGTTGACATATCTGTATAGTAGTCTCTGAAAAAGAAGAGCTTTAAAGGATTTTCAGGATTTTCAAATTACTGGATTCTGTGACATAACAGCCTATGTCTTGTTCTAGGTCCACCCCCAACCCCAGTCTTTAAGTATTACCTGACTATCCATTGAAGTTAATTGGAAGATTCCATTTTGCTCTGACAAAATCTAAAAAAAGCCATTCCTATGCACTCATATAATATATTTTTCTCTATTCCTATTCCTTTATCGCTTTGTCCGCTTTGGGGTATGTTTATTTTTTCTTCTGTCTCCCTTTAGCTCTTTAGTTCTGATGGCTGCATCTTATGTTTTCAGAGTGATTGCCCAGAGCAAACATAGGACCTGCTGTAAAAAAACCAAACTTCAAGATATAGACTAAAACTTCAGTCTAATCTGTCATTATTGGATCTATCAGATCTGAAACTATTTTATTATACCAAAAAAATTAAATTTCTTTTGAAAGGATTGAGAAAAAAAATTGCTGTAGCTTTATGAATTTTTATGAATCAGCTGAGCTGTGGTCATTGACCATAGACACACTTTTAGCCCCTCGCAAATGCTAGAAAAGCATGTTAGCTTAATTGAATTTTAAGCTAGCACATTTTTCTTGGCAGGCTAAGAGCTAACACATGGGCAATTACACTGCTCTGGTACCACACAGTAATTCATTCAGCCACAGCTCAACTGTTTCTTCGAGCCCTTCAGTCTCCTGAACAAAGTTGACTGGATAATACAAAGCACAAATAACTTGAAAAATTTATATATTGTATTTCAAAATACTGAAGATTTTTCAAAAGATTTGTATGAAGAAGTAGTTGTGTCTGGGATAAAGAACAGGTCTGATGTCCTAGATAGACAAACCTAATTGGAGTGATAAATTTAAATTATGTACCTGTAAGTAATTTGAGGGTTTATCTAGTTTTAGTTACTCTCTGTGACAGAGTTAAGAGGGGGCAATTACTTCTGGAAAACATCTACTTCTTAATTCATGTTTTAACTATTTTGATTAAGCTTAATAAATGCCTATAGCAGTTTCTAGCCACTGTGTTACAAACAAAAATAATTCAGACTTTCCATGTAGCACATAAAATGCTATATGAAAGCATGCTATGTGAAAGCAACATAGAGAAAATTGTATTTTTCTATAGTTTCAATGAGCTAGAATCACAGGGAGCCATGAGGGACAGAAATGCTGTTGTTAGATTATCCATTGCAGTGCAGTGAAATCATCACGTCTCATATTCCTAGGGATGTAACAGGATGAAAATGTTTGAAGCCTTCTGGGCTATGTTTGATGTTGCATGAGGCCTAAAGAAATCACCAGAGACTAGCAATTCTGTGCTCAGGAGCTAATTTAAAATTAGTTTCTTATTCTCTTTCTTTCATTCTGGACACCTGCCATGCCCTTACTTTTTTTGTCTAAATGCACTGGTGAGGCGTAGTGCAAGTTATCTTCATTCATAGATGTGCACGATTGTGATGAAAAGGCTTGGGGTTGACTCTCATCATGCTGTCAGAGTGACAGAAGAGCTTCCTTCCACCTCCCTCTCGCTCTCACCTCTGTGAACATTAAAATCAGAAAATCCATAAGCACTTTGGAAAATGTTTCCTGTATTGCAGCTTCCTATTCATGTAACAGGCAGGGACATCTTCAACTAGATCAATCTCTTCCAGTGTTTTACCACCCTCACTGTAAAAAAAACTTCTTCCCTCCATCTAATCTCATGGGTTTGTAAGAATAACTGCAGTAATCTCTGTCAGGTGCTTTGGGAACCCTTTATGGGAAGTACAGACTAAGTAAATTCAGCACATGGTCCATTATTATTCCCCTGATAATGTTTGGTAATATCCTAGGTAAAGTACCACTAATTACAGGACTACTTATGTGGCTGAATTCCGAAGTTCTGTTATAATTTACTGCCATGTCTGTATATAATCAAAATTACGTCTTTTCAGAGAAACAGGTATATTTCCTTTCTGTAACTACATTTAGGCAAGGTATTATAACCTAAATAGGACAACAGACTGAGTAATCAGCAGTAATAAGATTTTATTTTGATGTGATAATAGCCAAGAATGAAGTAAAATAAACAGACAGGAAAACAAAATAGAAGCAGAAAAGGATAGATGCACAGACCCATCAGTTTCATGCCATGATAAAGTATGGAGGTGACATTTTGACCCTTAAATCCATCTTTGACTTCAGTGTGGCAAGATTGTGCCTAGGCTTAAGATATTTCACTGTTTATTAGTTTAATGCTGCATTCATTTAAAATGTTGTGTGGAACTCTGTTGAAATTAGGGTGTAATAAAATTATCACAAAGCTTCTCCCACAATAGGAAATATAGAGCATTTAGGTTATGAGATAGCTGATGCTAAAGACTTGCAACCATTTGGCTCCTGTACCGAAGGTATCATGATGTAACACATATTAATTGAATAAAATTAGAGAGATATGAGTATTGATCTGTTTCATGACCATATCCAGGCATTGAGTTTTCACCAGCAGTGGAAATATGATTTAGGAGAGCTTTGTCATATGGTTAGAAACCCTTCAAAGTACTGTCAATTACTGTGTTATCTCTACAGCCTGGTTTCCAGTGTTCAGTTGATAGATACTCTCTGGCTTCCATTCTGGTTGATTCCTGCAGCTTCGTTGTATCAAGCACCTGTGTGAGATTATTTAGATTCTTAGAGCAAATTTGCAGAAAGGCTGTGCTAAGTGGGTTGTATAAACACTTACACATCTGTCTTATCCTCTAAAGGATTATCTTGCATCCTATCTCTTTGTCTGCTTTTGAAATGTTTCTTAAAGAAGCTGAAATTGAAGAGGGAAAGTGAATGAGAAAATCAAATTTAAGTATTTCTGGGGTTGTTTTTAATTTTCTGTTTGTAGCATTTGACAGCTGCAAGAAATTACATGAGAGAAAAAAATCAAAGGCTTAAGTATCAAAATCTTTGCTTACAAGCTACTCTTATTTAGCAATCATGCTTGCATAATAACCACAACTTGGAGCACATGATTCATAGGAACAAGTAATCAAGTACATAAAACCCCATAGTATGTACCTAAATATATTTGTTTTTTTTTCAGGAGTAACTTAGAGTCATTAAGTAAATATTTTGCAGTTTGGTCATAAAAAGGGGAAAACTGCCTAATAGAGAATACTCTACATGTATGGTAATATCAATAATACTTCTGGACTGAGGCTAACAGATGTTCAAATAGTATGAAATGCTTATTCATAAACTGTTTAGCAATATAAAAATTGAGCTTCATTTCAGCACGTTCATATTTTTTTTCTCTTTACTCTTTATACTTCTGAAGAGTGAACTTAGGATCATGAAGCTGAGATTCATTGAAGAAAATGAAGTTTAATTTATGGTGCAAAAATGGCTCCACAGAGAAAGGATACATTTAATATATCCAACTGTGAAACCACCAAAATAGAAACTAGACCTATGTAACTTAAATGATTAGCCACAAAGCTTGACATATGAGCTATAAATATTAAATAATAAACTGAGTACTTGAATGTATCCATTAAATTTGAGTAAATTTACACAATTAATAGCTCCATAACATCTAGAACTGCTAGCAGACAATTTTGCAAACGGAAAGGAGGCTGTATTCACCCCATTATTTACTCATAGTGAACAATTTTAATCAGTTTTAAAATGGTGGAGGAAATTTCATGAATGGTGACACTTTCCACCAAGCTCATAGAGAAAAAAATGTTTATTTTTTCAATATACTTGGAATTTTCAAGGTAATCTTTTAATCAGACACATAACACAGGTTTTATGTGTTCTCATGACAGACCAGCAGTACTCATGGTCGCCTTCTCAGCACTTCAATGAAGAAAGATACTCTCCTGCTCCGAGGAATATGAAAGGATTATCTGGTAGTCGCAATCAACCACAGTTATGTTCAGCTCATACTTGTGGCTTAGCATCCCCTGAAGATTGTGAACATACCCACGACCATATCCACCATGGGCAGGAGCCAAGGCAGTCGTATCTTCTCAGCCCCACGGAGAGTTGCCCGCTGGACCACCATCGTTGCTCCCCACGCAGCTCCATTCATTCTGAGTGCATGATGATGCCCATGGTAATGGGCGATCACATGTCAAGTAGCACTTTCCCCAGAATGCACTACAGCTCACATTACGACTCAAGAGACGACTGCGCCATGTCTCACGGTAACCCTAAGATTAACCGTATTCCTGCAAATCTTTTGGACCAATTTGAGAAACAACTTCCTCTTCACCGGGATGGGTTTCATACTTTACAGTACCAGCGGACCTCAACAGCTGCGGAACAACGCAGTGAGAGCCCGGGAAGGATACGCCATCTTGTTCATTCTGTCCAGAAACTTTTTACTAAATCTCATTCTCTGGAAGGATCATCCAAGGGCAATGTTAATGGAACAAAGGGAGACAGTCGAGGGGACGATCATCATCATGGGCACCATTCCAAGCATAGCAAAAGGAGTAAAAGTAAGGAGCGAAAACCAGAAGGCAAGCATAAATCTGGAATGAGTAGCTGGTGGAGCTCTGATGATAATTTGGACAGCGATAGCACTTACCGAACCCCTAGTGTGGTAAATAGGCACCATGCAGATCATATATCCCATTGCTATCCTGAGGCACTCCAGGGGCATTTTGGGGATCTCTCATTGAAGACTTCCAAAAGTAACAATGATGTGAAGTGTTCGGCTTGTGAAGGGCTACCAATGACCCCTGATAGTAAATATATGAAAAGGAGTTCTTGGTCCACGCTTACAGTAAGTCAGGCTAAAGAAGCTTATCGCAAATCATCCCTGAACTTAGATAAGCCTCTGGTTCATCAGGAAATCAAACCTTCCTTGAGGCCGTGCCATTACCTTCAGGTAAGAGGAAGATTTTCTTGAGATTTTTAATGAAAAGAGCAGCACAGTATATGCCATAGTCATCATAAAAAATATACAAAGGTATCTCTCAAAGAATTTCTATATGACCCTCGTAGAGCAGATATTCCATTAAAGTGAGAAATCTCTAGCTTTTGTCTTTGTTTATAGACCACAGATTAAAAACTATGAAACAGGTGTGATACAAATTAGTTTCAGGTCAGTGGATGTGTTTTCATCTTTGGAATTCACACTGAACACCTTGATGAAATACATATATCACACTAAAAAAGAAGCAGTTCTCTCAGCAGTTTGGGGGCTAGAAAAAGTGTTTCAAATACATCTATGAATGAGTGATTTTAAAAACAGGCTGTTTGGAATCCTATTTTTGTGTTCTTTTATTCCTTTTCTCCATGTTTTTGTAAGTAACAGAAGAATGGATTTACTGGTATACCAAATTGCTTTGTTGTGGTGATGATCACCCACATATTTCTTTTTAATGGTTGGATCACCCAGGATCATATTGAACTGAGCCTCCTTTAAGACCATACTATAACAACATCTGTATTAAAAGATACATGGGTACCTCAGAGAGAGATTTATTTCAGGCCTGGCCTTCAGACTGGTTTTGATGGTGTTCTGCACATGTTTTCTCTTTCAGCAACAAAGAAGCTCCCACTTCCTCCTACATTTAAATTTTCATACCTTCTGCTTGATGCCATTTGCCGACCCAAAGTCACGCTAATGTGACTATTTATCATGCTGCACAATGATCTGGATCGTAAAGTGACATGGGTTTAAAAAATACATTCCAAAATACTATTTTTAGACATTTACATCATTTGCCCGGCCTACGTACAGCACAGTCCCATCACAAGTGACATTAGCACATCAGAGTATACGGAGAACTGTAGTGGGTGCAGAGCAGCAAGGAGGGAGTACCTTGGAGGAGAACTTCATCGGCTAGCTTTGTCACTGGAAAAAATGTAAAATACAGATATTCCTTTAGTGATTTATACTAAGTATAGCCTGCAAAGCCAACATTGTTCTGAGTATGTTCTTTTCTATTTCTTTTTAAGGAACTCATCTTTCTCCAGAACTTAACCGATTCTCACATTAACATGGGGAAATCTCTGGTCCAGATTTATGTATTTGGAGATTTTCAGTTTCTCTGGGCTCTACAGAAAATAGCAAACACAAATTAGCAACATGACTGCACTTCTGTGCAGAGCTCTCTCCCCTCAGAGTTATAGGTGTCCAATAGCAATGAGTCACACTGGAAGAGCCAGATCTTTTCAAATGCATATGCAGACATCCAGGATCAATCTTCTCTACTGAAACAGGGAAAGTTTCTCTTTGCAGAGAAAGAAAAATAAATTGCAGCCCTCATAGCATTACCATGCAAATTGATTCCAATCTAGACTGACAGCTGTGGTATTTTATCATATCCAAGTACATTCTCATGTATGTAAAATAGACTGCACTTCCCTGGAAGTTTTTGATCTATCTCAACAAGCCAGAACTGGAAGTGCGTCATGTGCAGAGACTCCCACTGTGTGAAGTGTCTATGTTCTAAAACCATGCATACAGCTGTGACATTACAGAGAAGTTTAGATATGGTTAGTTTTTTCCTTCCTGTTACATACTTCTACCCTGACAACTCTGGTTCCTCTACACATCTTTTGGGTTTAGTGCTTTCCTTCTCAGTCATGCTTCATTGTTTCTTCTTCCCCATCCCCCCACCACTACATTTCATTTGTCTTTGCAGAAGCCATCAATTTTTACTTTTCATTGGCCTTCACCTTACTCCCACATTATATCAGCATCTTCAAGTGCATGTGAAAGACTGAGTTCACAAACTAACTTGGCTATTGCTAAGGTTTAGATCAAGCCCAGTGACAAGCCCAGGGGTCAGAAAAGCACACTTCTTTACAGTCTTTTTTTAATGCTTTTTGTGAATTGGGATTACTACAGAAAGGAATTTTCATTCAGTAATTAGGAAGGTTCATCCACTAGTAGGTTTATCCAGCTTAAAATCTAGGAGATGTGAATTCAAATTTTTGCTGCACAGAGACTTTGTGATCTTTGTTTTTAAGACCCTTTAAAAATGGGATAATACCCATTCCCTATTCAGAGATCCTATAGTGGAAATCTGTTAAGACTTAAGTACTCAGTAACCACCACAAGGAATCTATACTTGTGTCTAAAGCAATAATACAAGGAATTTTATAATGGAAAAATTCTCATTATAAAATATTAAAATAAAATGTGTGTTTCATCATATCAGAATATGCCATTCAGAGCATAGATATCCTTCAGACTGAATGGCTGGCTTATTCACTAGCCCAAGGTCAGCAAACAAATTGAGGGCACCCCATTCTGTCAATGTCATAACTAAATGCCTGGTTTTGAAACTTTTACTTTGAGGGATGTTGGGCTGTCATGATGTAATCATTAAGATCAGAGATATGTCCCATTATTAGCTCTGCCAGGAACTTTCTCTCTGACCCAGGAAATGTAATTTATTAATCACTGCACACTTCAATTGCTCTATCTGCAAAACTGAGGAGGGATATTTAACTTTTCTTATGGCAGTGTAAGCAGCATCACTGACTAATGATTGGATAAAAATAATCATTAGGTTCAGAAACTGAAAAAGGTGGAGAAACATGCCAGAATCCCTACCCAGGAGAGTTTACTGCCTTGCTGAAAAGTAGATGGCAATGAGAATTCAAGGGATTATGAAGCTGATGCGCAGCAGCAGATTTCCCTGAGGTGCACAAGGGAACAGATTAGCTTAAAATCCAAGGCCTTTCACAGGGTCTCTGTATTTAAAGTGATATTAAATACATTTGTCCTGACTGATGTCAGCTATATATTTTTCATTTTTCTTAAAATAAAGCTGTGAAATTATAGTCCTTCAATGAATACACAAGCATACCTCAGAATAATAAAAATTAATTTTCTGTTTATATATTAATATTATAAATTTATATATATGGCTTTTGTTCTACTACCTAGTTATATGAGGATTCTCAGTAGCCAACTCACTTTTCTATCTACTGGTTTTCTTCCTATTGCTTTTTTCAGTATCTGCATGAAATATTTGTACTTCTGTTTTCCACTGAGACTTTAGATATGCAGAATCTCAAACTGAAGACCATGGCAGTGTCTTAGGCCTGTGCTTGAGACTTTGTTTTCTGTCTTATGTTTCTGGGCTTCCACTCTGTCTTCCACCATAATTACTGAGCTTCTTTTCCTTCAAACTGGAACTCTGAAGAGTGAATATAGGACTTTTCTTTCTAAGAAGGAAGCTGCTAGCAAATTAAAAAATTCCTGTAAACAGGAGATGAGACAAGAGATTTTGAAGGTGTCTGCTCATTATATTCTTCAGTCATGTCCTAGAGTTGAAAGCAAGTATTTCTTTAACCTGGTAAATCTCCAAGCTTAATCTCTGGCTCCTCTTTTAAGGTTTCACATTCCCTTCTCCACACAGAGTCCTTGCAGCTGGGACATATCCTTGGACTGGGAGTGTGGTGCTGTAAGTCAGAGGTGATTCAGTCAACATGCCTTTTTCAAGCATGAGTGGTCATCTAGTCCTAAAGTGGATGGTTTAAGAGAACTAAATTAGTTGAAATAAAGCTGTATACAATAGTGATTATTCTTCTCATTTAAAACCCAGATCAGATTTGCATCGCTCCTTCTACATCGGGGGTGGTGGGAACATACAGAGACAAGGGAGAGGGGAAGAGTGAGAAGCCCATTTGGGAGGGCTGTAATGTCAACCAGATGGTCAACTATCACCTTGAGAGCAGAGGGCAACCATTTGTAACCGTACACTAACAGCATTTATCAGACCATATATTGTGAATTATTAGCTGCAGTTATTATGTATGGGGTTTTAATTTCTATTTTGAATGCAAACAAATTGAGCATTTCCGTACATTTCTGGGCACCAAACACTTTGCCACCTCACTCAGCAGGCAAAACAGCCCAAGTAGATCACACATGCAATAGTGCACACTTTTGTATAGTTTTAGCCATGGTGGCTGCTACTGTTTTCCAAGTCATTTTCATTTTAAGATAAAATATGTTAAGAAAAAGATAAATGAGCTGTGAGATCTCTTCTGTCTTCATCAGCTGTTTTGGCTAATTAGGTTTCACACGTGTACAGTGCAATGACTTTGATTAATTCCACTCTGATATGAGTACTAGCAAGGAGCAAAGATTTTTAACAGAAAAAAAAGGATATGAACTAGATAACTGTGCTGAAAGGAGTGCACAAAAGAGTTGCTTACAGTTTCCAGAACTGAAATAACTTTGAATGCTAGTTAAAGAAGAATAATTCCTACAATAAAGCCAAAAGATAGGCAAGAGCATCATCTACACTCACCATGACTGTAGTTCCGGAGCACAGTGCGATGTGTCACTGATTAATATTCCTTCCTCACCCATTCAACAGCCTCCGAAGCAGCAAGCAATTGGGGTAAACATACCACAAAGTACAGTGAATGAGTCAGCACTAAAAAAGGAAATAGCATGTTGTTCTAAAAATGGCTTCAACCCACTCCTGTCTTCCTAGTGCATTTAAGTACGAGCGTCATCGGTTACAGCAGAGGCACTGCCAAGCATGTGGGTAATAATGTCAGCTCTGTACTCTGCAGAATGAAAGAAAAGCACAGAGTTGGGCTCTTTAAAAGAGAAAAAGAAAAAAGCAGCAGTTTCCACAAGGCTCTTTGCTGGTTTAAGTTAAGCTACATGGAGAAAATCTTTGAGGACAAGCTGATGATAAATAGGCCTTAAGCCCTTGGTTACATTTTCCCAGGAACTCTACCGGGGGTAGGACAGATTCCCACAAATGAAACCACTGCCCATGTGAGGCACACGACTGCTTTGCACTCTCCCTCTGGTTTGCAAGGATGGATGGATTTGAACTCAATACACTTTTCTCAGCACTTTATCTTTGTGAAACTAGATTGTGTCTGTTTGCTTGACATAAAACCCATGCATGAACTATAGAAACTACATCCAACCCTCTACCAATAAGTACACACTGTGGAGCTAGCTAGAGCTAGCTATAGCTAGCAGAGTTTTGATACTCACATCCAAATCCCTATCACCCTCGCTCCCTTCACAATGATTTATGACCAGCCACCACTCAAGAATTAACTGGGTTGTTTCCACAGCAGGAAAAGCTAGTATAGACAGTAGGCTAGCAGGGCAGTCTGCATCCTAAATCAGCATGGACAAATGCTGTACCGTTTGGTTTTCTACAGCCCATTACAGTCCCACAAGGATGTCTCAGCTACCCCTATGCCCTTCCAGTCAGCAGTGGAGATGTGCAAAACAGACAGACAGACAATAAGGGAAATGATGGGATGGTTTTTGCCCCATGGTCCATTCACAGTGTTAATGTCAGCCTGCAACATCTTGTGGAGCATTACATAAAAAGGAGTAATAAAGCTTACTCTTCCCTGTATTTACAGAATGCTGATGGTTTTGTGTATCACAAATCCCAGAATACTTAAATCCCCTTCTAAGGAAAAAAAAAATTAAAAAAAAAAAAAGAATCAAAACAAAACAAACAACAAAAAAACCCAAACCCAAAAAAAAAAAAGGAAAATTAAATAAATACATTCAATCAATGATACTGTAAAGCTCTGACCAAACACTGGTATCTTGAATTATTGTGTTAATCAGTGATACAGTGCACTGCTTCCATGCCCATGTACTAGAGTCTTCATATTGGATGAAATGAATTGCTGAAACTTTTTTCCAAAAAAGAATAGAAAGATTTCAGAATCACTATTTTCTTAAAGCTGCCAGAACATGTCCCTGTTACTGTGGAAATGTCAAAGCTATGAGTAGAAAAGGGAGGCCGTGATCCCACTGCCCTTTAATCAGGGGGAATTGTCCTCCTTTATAATGTTAGAAGTGTGTTGCCAAATTGTTTTTCAATGTTCACTTCACTGAAGCTGAAGGCTGACCTTTGCAGTTGTTACTCAAAGGTGTCACTGGTTCTGAAGAAGTTTTCATAGAGTAACTTACTATTATATACATGGGCCATCTGTCGAAGGAGACTGCCAGGAACACGTACTTGGGGCTGTGGTGCCTGTACACTCTCCTAGGCCATAGGCTTGCTGCCTAGGGCAGACCCAGCTCCTCTCTTGAGCAGTCCATGCCATTTTTCCTGTGAAGAGGTGACTACAGAAATGGCGAAGTATTCACAAATGTTGCTTTGCTTTTGTTTTTTCTGGGTTTGGCCATCTTACAATGCTGTGCTTAAAGGTTGTTTTTTAAAGTGGAATTGCAAATATATTTAAATAGCTCATTGTCCATACAGACAAGTTTCCTGGTACTTCTGTAGGGAAACACTTTTTGAAAAGTATGCAGATAGTTAAGCATTGCATAGTAGATAGACAGGAAAAAAAATACTTATTTTGCTCTGGAAGCTAATTAATTGCAGTCATCTGGACTTAACTGTTCAAAACATTATGTCAATCATTAGTTAAAATCAGAAACAAATGATGAGAGGAAAATATAGCTATTAAATAGCCTTTGAAATTATTTGTGTTTTAAAAGACGTACTGTTTTTTCAGTAGTAGACCTACAACAAATTGAAAAATGAAAAAGTCATATCATTTCCTTTTTCAATTAAATAAGATGCTGTTTACTACAGATCACTTTCTGGGTCAGCCCTGCATATGCTGCCTTTTAGGTCCATCCCTCTCTAGCATTATAGTAGCTCTGCAACACTGGAGTCCTTGCTCCTTAGTCTCTGTGGTTTCAGAGGTGCTGTGCATTATAAGTATGTTGGGAGCACCTCTCCTTTTCTTCCTTTTATGGGTATTTTTTTCCTCTTACTTTATACTTCTGTAACCTTGAATGGTCTGTGGGGTCTTGCTCGACCAAGAAAAACTTGTAGTCAGCTTCAGCTGCTGATGTTGTGTTCCCCTGGGCCTCGTCTGCTGCCTGTCAATCAGGCAGCCCAGCTGTCAGGTGTATTCCTGGCTCTCCTTTACCTGTAGTAAGAGACAGGCTGCAATCCTGTTTAGGTCTTTAGCCTTTTGATGCTTGGTTTTAGCAGAATTTGTGTTTATAAAGATTTAAAGGAAAATGCATCTATAAGCTGGCCCAAAAAGGCAAAGACATAAGAAAAACTCTGGGTGCAAACTCTCTTTCTTGGCAGAAAAGCTGCTTGTTGGGGCATGCATGCAGAGTTCCAGGTTTTGATCTTTGATGTTTCTGTGAACTTCCATTAGTAAAATAATTGCTACCTTATGCTACATCTATTCTATCAAACTGCATAGTGTCAGGATGGTTTCCCTGGCACTGCATCGTGATCCTCAATACTGTTATGTGGCTCAGCTGGTCTCAGGCATTGTTTTCATCCAGGCTAGCCAGTATTTTCCTAAACTCCTTTGGGCTCTCTGTTGGTTCAGTACTTGGCACAGGCCAGGGAGCGTTCCTGGTAGCCCCACTGCTTCAGAGGTAAAGGTTGCTCCACAGCAAGGGGGTGAAGTGCTGCAGGGCAGCAACCTCCAGGCAAGACAGTGGCTCTTTACTGACCCGTGTTTGCCCAGCCCTAAGGTAGTCACCACACCATTTGCATCCTTCTCTCTCCCGAGTTCTTACGGTTGTGCAGCAGCACAGTGAGTTGCAGCAACTCACCAGCTCAGCTGAACACTTACCTGTACTTATCCTTACTGCTGGTGTTAGGGTAATTTTTCAGGTAGCTCTCTAGGTCACTTGACCATTACTAGCATTGCTTGAAAAGCTGAATATTGCTTAAGGAAAACCTGCCCCACTGAAGTTAATGGTAATATAATTTTAAAGTGGCTTGAGCTGACCACAAAGCAATATCCTTGATCACATACCAAAGGAAATATGCAGCCAACTGAAACACAGGTTTCTTGGTTTTGTGGTCTTTTTTCTGCTGGTTTTGTGTCTTAGATTGAGAGACTATAAACAGGTTCTCATGTAAGTACAGGCCAAGCCGTCCCTTCAGCCCAAGCTCACCTCATATCAAAGCTCTGGCACAAGATCTCAGTGAGTGCCAGGCTTAGCAGGCTAAAATCACCTACAGTGTGGACAAGCCCATGACTGCTCTCTGACTGCACCTTGCTCCACCATGGCAAAACAGCACAGACTCCTGAGAGTCCCAGAGAGACCCAACACCACAGCAGAGGATTTGCAGGTGGCTGAACTGCAAGGATCTGTGCCATCAATATGAACACAGATGGTAATGGGGCGGGAATTTGGCCCACTTTCATCCAAAGAGTGTAAACAAAGCCACAAAGTCCTCACAACACCAATTACAGTATTTAGCCATCCTTGAATTATAATTCACATTGTTGCTGGAGAACCAGTTAGGAAACATAGTGCTGGTTCTTTCTCTTTTTTTGTTTTTAATTCATCACTTGTGAGATATGAGTTATAAAATATTATTTAAGTGAAAAGAGCACAATTCTTTAGAAAACACAGAAGTGGTGACTAAGCAATTTTAGTACACTGGACAGAAATCTTCTTTCCTTCAAGGATTGCTTAGTGCAGTTTGCTTGGAACTCCCCATGAGAGAACAAAATCAGGCAATAAATAATGCTGGCAATGATTTGCCTATTTGAACATCTCCCAGCTGGAATAGTAGGTTTGTGTTCTGTGATCTGCATGGGTGTCCAGATTATTACCAAATTCCAAATTCCTGAAGTCAAGTTGTTTTCAACCCAATGTAAAGTACATATTATTGGGATCTACATGATTTCCTTCATCTTTCTGTAATACTATGGCTGTTCATAGCAAGCCTGGAGAGAATGTCTGGCAAGGTAAAGGTGACTCTTGTTTTCTCAAATTAGCTCCTGCCTTGATGAACAATGACAGCACACCTTCAGGAATGCTGCAAGAACTCTCTGTGCTTCTGAGCTGTCAAGGAGTTCAAGGAGTAGAGGGTGGCATGTGAAAATTAAAGCTAATTATGAAGAATGACATTGTTAGTGCTGAGGAGGAGTCCCTGGCATGTTTTGTAGAGATTTTTCAATGACTTCATTGCATAATGTATGTTCTTTACACAATGAATCAGCACATTAAAAAAAAAAAAAAGCCACACAGAAGAAACTAGCCAAAAACGTGCACCGCGAATTGTGGTGAGTTGTATACACAAGATTAGCTACTGAGGAAACAAACTTCTATTTTCAGATACTGCACTCTTCCCTCCTACAAAAATCCTGAGCAACAGGGTCTAGAGTCCACAGCCAGTAAACAGGGGAATGTCTTAGTGCCATTAACTTTGGAAAAATGTTATTGTAATTGCTTGGTGTTCCTTCTTCAGTGAAATTTTTGAAAACCCAGGAGGTCCAGCTCCCATCTCCCACTGTAGTATCAAGGAAACTTTCTACCATTGCAAAAAATCATCTCTGCCTGCCTTCCAAGATTGTAATGTACTTTCATCTACTTGCAGCTGTGCACAAAGGCTGTTTTTCTGAGGCTCCTTGAAGAAGATATGATTTAAGAGAAAACCTCTTACCTGCATTTCAGATTGTGTCATCTTCTTGACCAGCCTGAGAAAGCATAAAATTACAAAAATTATGTGTCTCCAACATAGTGTTTCATATCTTATCCTTCTTCACATCATCTGTAGTCTAGTTTCATGTGCAGACAGCTTCTGCTTCTAGTAAATGTGGAATTAGTATTACTAAAATAAGATTTAGGTCAAAATTAATATTTCAGTGCATTTTATATCTGCATGCTAATTAAATTTCATAGAACTCCTATGAGGTAGGTAATCCTCCCTTTAACCTTTGGGAATGAGAAATATGAAAATGTGATAGCCATCTCCCTCAGCTGAAACCATTTATTTTGAAGAATTTTATTTTAGTTTGTAAAGTGATATGAAGGTTTTAAACAGATCAGCAGTTTAGTTGTGGAACATCTTTAAAATTCTGGGAGCTGTGAATGCCATAGAAGTGGATGGAACAACAGGAACAGATCTGTTTTGATGTCAACAACTTCAGGCCATTCCTGCAGGTCCTGTCACTGGTCACCACAGAGAAGAGATCAGTGCCTGTCCCTCCTCTTCCCCTTGTGAGGAAGTTGTAACTGCAGTGAGGTCTCCCCTCAGTCTCCTCCAGGCTGAACAGACCAAGTGACCTCAGCCACTCCTCATGCAACTTCCCCTCAAAGCCCTTCCCCATCTTTGTTGCAGTCCTGGGCAATCTGCTGTACCTGACCATGCCTTGAGCAGACAGCTGGACTAGAGACCTCCAGAGTCCCTTCGAACCTCAGCAGTTCCATGATTTCTAGTTTGTTCTGTAGTGTTGTTAAATCTATTTTCCCTGTTTTCCCTGACAACATGCTGTTTACACACAGAATCTATGAATCACATTTTCTTTCTGAGAATCAGGGGGCAGACTTACTGCTGAAGTCCAGTTAGGGATCCCAAATCCTTCTTCTGTCAGGTCTGGTCTGAGCACAGTCAGTACCCGAACAGGAAGAACAGAAACACTGAATCATTTAGACTGGAAATTACCTTTAAGGTCATTGAGTCCAACTGTTAACGCAGCACTACCAAGTCCACCACTAAACCATGTCTCTAAGCATCACATCTACACGTCTTCTAAATACCTCCAGGGATAGTGATTCAACCACTTACCTGGGCAGCAGCCTGGCCCATTTTAATCAAATTAAAACACAGTGTAAAACATATGAAATAATAAAAGAAGAAAAATAAGAACTATACTCATACAAATATGTACTAACTGTTTCTATAAAAGGGAAATAGAAATAAGATTTAGATTAAAATTCAGAAATCATCACCTTCATGGCCATGTCACTGGTCATATGACACTCTAGGTATTTAGCCAAAAAATTAGTAGTAAGGGGTATTTTAAGACATGAACTTCTAACAAAGAAGAAGAATAGTGACATTTCATCTAAAGCAAGGAAATTTGTTTTTATAGTAACAAAGTTTCTAGAATACCCACTGTGAAGATGACAGTTCAGTTTCTTCCTTAGCCTATAGAAGGTGAAACTTCATCTTCTAAGTTCCGTGAATTGCATTCTGAGCAGCAGGGTGTACATCAGTTTGGAGCAAAGGTACTTCTTTGTTAAGAGGCTCGACAGGTTTTATCCAAACACTCTTCTACATATAATTGATGTGAGTGCTTGGCCTAGGGGCTATAACTAAGCTCCCTCCTTTCAGGTAAATGCCTGATCGCAAAGCTGCATCATACCTTTTTACATACATGTAGTCCCTCTCTCCTAACCAGCCCTCCCCAGGCAATCTGTGAGTGCTTCATGAAAAGGCTGTGAGTGACAAAAAGAGGAGAGCATAACAGTTTATTTATGAGCCCTAGGTCTTCTTCTTCCTGAGCTCTCCAAATGTTGCCGTACACTGGGGCAACATAGTTCCAGATATTGCCTTACACCAGGCCAGCACAGTTTGCAGTATAACATTGCAGCACCATCTGCAGTAATCACGCATGGGAAGAGCTACAGCAGCTCACCGACCTTATGGGCAAGAGCTACAGCGGCTCACCATCCCTCTTAGAGGCAC
>VWZT01002073.1:180885-224562 GCA_013397055.1 Pachycephala philippinensis
GGGGGGAAAGAACACTTTTCTTCAGAAGATGATTTTAGGATCTGACTGGAAAATACCAGAACGCCTTTCTGCTGCCTGTAATCAGATACAGTAAGTCCAAGAAAAGAGAACTATTTGAGATTTTTCTTCACGCTTTACATTTTGATTGCTAACTAGATGGACTTTTTGGATGCTGCTTTGAAGGAACTAACTCTCCTAAATGCCTTTATGGGGAATTTAGCATCCTTCCTAAAGTCCTGGAGTTCACTGTCACTTCAGCTTCATAACATGTAGTAAGTGTTAGGTACCAAGTGCTTTATTAAAATTGACCCTAGGTGATTAATGTAAGATATCAGAATGAATCAGTGGCTGGACAATTGAGAGATGTCAAATTTTCTGATCCTGGTGCTCCTTACAGCAACAGTGAATGATACTTATGAAGGAGACTCATCATTCTCTGTAATAGCTGTAACCATTTCAGCAGCCAGACCTTGTCACCCAGTTTTTCTTGCAGAAGGAAATTCAAATGTTAATATGCAGTCTAACTCCTCTGTGTATAGAAACGACACATACAGGAATTCATGTTAACATCTAGAACAGAAGGAAGGCCTTTTTAGACATTATAAATATCAGCACTCATCACTATATGCATGTAGATAATTAGGGTAATTATTCCAAATTAGCAGCTGCAAGCCCTGCAGATGGGAATTTCAGGGGCTGGTAACTATTGTAAGATAGAATTTCTGCAAGTTGCAAAGCCCATTTCATATTTTGGAAGATGTATATTTAATGACCCTCATACATGATGTTAAATATTTTTGTTAATATCTTAAAATAAAAATCTTTCCTGCATTTGTATAATGCTTTTGCTTTTCTTTAAAGATATGTTGGGGTCCGATGTGGCCTGGATTTGGAAAGATTTTTCCAAGTATTTAACCTATCAGCTCAAGTAAATGAAGAACCAGGCTGAACTGGGACTCAAATTTTGCTTCTATTCTCAGTCCATGAGGAAAAACAATGTCAAGGGCACTTTCTTTTTTTATTTTGAAGATGACAAAAAGACTCCAGCTGTTCTCCAAAGCTCTGGATGAAACCTTCTGAGAGAACACATGGTCAAACTTCCTCACCAGGTTCCAGAAGCATTTTCACTGTGTTCATTGTATTGTGCTCCTTTGAATGGCTTAAGGGCAAAAAAACCCCAACCAAAACCAGATATTTTAATTGTGAATAATGTTGTAACAACCATAAATGCTTCTGTGATAGCCAGTGAGTTGGTCTGATTAGAAAGGGATTCTTGGTGCCTTGGTGTGTACCATGAGCACATCACAAGCACAAATGGAGCAGCACTTCTTTGGCATTTAGCTTTGGTCTTCAGCTGTTATATGAATTCATATAACACATGAATACAAAAAGCAAAAGAAATGCAATCAACAGAAACAGAAAAGCACATAACTGTAAGATTTGTCCTTATCACAGTGAAGAAGCCTAATTTTTTAGATACTTTAATGTACAAAATCAGTCATTCCTATCTTTTAAAAGAAGATTGCAAATTCAATCAACAAATAAGCCTGTGCATACCCATTTAAATCCAGTCCTTATCTAGTTATTTGAACATGGAGTTTCAGACAAAATAAAGTTGAAAAAGTAATAATTTTCTGCATTTGAGTAACTAAAAGGTTATTGATCAATGTCTTTTTCAACTTTCTATTTAATTATCTTTGAACTAAAATGAAGGAAAGATGTTTCAAGCCAAAATAATTATTCTATGAAAAAGTTGTGAGGTTTATTTTAAGAAAATAATATTAAGACATGATAATTCAGCTTTAGTACTGCAAATTGAACAGTATATCTTGTAGTAGGCCTCTGTTGATGTCAGTAACTTCTTTTTCAGCATTTGGATTTTGGTTTTAGCCATGCTGACATACATTTATTACAGAATATTTAAAAGTAAGAGTATGTTTGCATGATATCAACTAATAAAATATCTCTCTAATTCAGATTTTTACAGCTGTTAGTGTTGTCAGCTGTAGATTAAAAAATGCTTAATTAAATATATTTATTTTTAGTATTTTAGGACACTGGCTATGACTACAATAATTACATATAAATACCTTTTAGGTCACATAGAATCATAAAAAGCATTCCTGCAACATTAATCTTATACATACTAGGTCTTAGAAAAGAAACGAGCATCACATTTACAGGCTTCAAATTTGGGAAGATTTTCAATGCCTCCTTTCCAATCACCATCCAAAGCTGAATAATGTGAAAAGTTTGTTTCTTTGCATGATCTAACCCATATTTCACTCAGATTCATCCTCTGTCCTATTATTTTATGTAAGAATACTACTCTTTTTTTTCTCTGATAGTTATTTCTAACGTTTTTCTGATATGTGCAAACTATTTCATCTCTTCTTATCTGACTTCATTTTTCAGTCTTTTTTTTTCTGTCTTAAGCTTGGGTTTTTTAGTATAATATCTCTATTTTTACTTGTTCACCCCTTTTAAAACTTCATTTCTCCCTTAATCCCCTTTTAGCACCCAAAGCACCAGGTCTGTTCACCTAATGGTGGCTAATTCATCTATCTTGGAAGGGCCATAAAGATGGCAAGCAGATCATGTTTTTTAAACCCAGTCTCCAAGACTGCTGAAACTAATGGGAGCATTTGCTTCAGCTCCACAGTGAACTCTGTCTGTAGAAGGTCTCAAATATGTTTGACTTCAAAATCTTTATTAGACATCCTGTTTTGCAGAAACTACTAATACATGTTTAACTGAAATTTCAGACTTATAGTATATTGGTAAATAAAGGCATTAAACTGCTTAATATAGATGGAATCATTATGTTGATAAAGGATTTGATGCTGCCAAGGGCATCAGCCTTGGTCCACTGATGAACTCTGTCACATCCTTCTTTTTAACCATGAGTCCTTATAATGCATTTCAGAGAGTTGCCTATATCCTTTAAACTAAGTAAATGCATAAGTGTGTTTCTGGATTAGAGCCAGAGGACTCAGCACCCTGGAATATTAAATAAGGAAAAAATAAAGAAAAAAAAAAGAGAAAAAGCAATACTGGCAGAGACAGGCTTGCTGATTTTAATCATGAGCCTTTAAACAAGGCTAATTTCACTTTGGATTGAAGAATCCAGTCCTGCTCAATTCTTTGGTAATTTGTGGTACAGAGAGATGTCCATCCACCAGCTGTTGATTATCTGACTACTGATCTTACTATTTGGAAAACCACCTCAACTGCATAAAAGCAACTGCAATCCTGCAACCACATATATTATTTAAATGGTTGCATTCCTGATATATTACAGTCTATATCAACTATTTTGCAGTTGATATAGTTGCGGACAAATTACCACTTTTTATTTTTTCCCCACAGAAGTTTGCCCTAAATCATACTCCTATCCATTTATGCCAAGATCATGACTTAGTTTATCTTAAATACGTCATTCATACGTCATCGATAATAAACCCTGAAGTGCTCAGCTTTCAATGAGTTTTAGGTCTAAGATACCTGATTAATTTACTGTTATCAGTAAAATCTATGTGCAAACTTTAAGTTGCTTCCTGCAATTTAGAGCATGTCTACAAATAGATATTGCAGCTCAGCTCACAATCCAGGACTTCATCATTCCTTGGGTTCTAACATTTATAAACTGAAAATTTCCAACTCTCTAGTTGAATGGCCAAATCATTTAGGGTTGTTAGAAATCTTTTCATAAACTATCTGTTTCTGAAGAAAAAAATAATTCATTATTTGTCTTTGTAAAAGGAAACATGGAAGGAAGTATTTAAATATATTAAAAGAATAAAGCACATTCTGTGTCTATGTTTTATGGTCTCTGTTAGGTACCTCAGGATGAGTGGGGAGGATACCCAGCTGGTGGGAAAGATGAAGAGATCCCGTGCAGAAGAATGAGAAGTGGGAGCTATATTAAGGCCATGGGAGATGAAGAAAGTGGAGATTCTGATACTAGCCCCAAGACATCGCCAAAATTAACAGTTCGACCAGAGTCATTATTAAAATCCATTGGGCAAAGACCACTCGGAGATCATCAAAAGTAAGCTTCACTACACCATGTCATACACCTTTCTGGAAGTTGTTGTGACTTGGATAACTTTTCTTTGTGTCTTATGGGCAATGGTCAGCATCCATAGGAAAAAATTATCCGTAGTTTAAAAGGTAATTTTGTGCCTTCATTTTAAATCAGGTACAGTTTCTTGTGATTAGTGGATGAAAACCTGCCATCTTCTTCCATCCATGAAATAAACCTTCTACTTCTGAATGAGTTTGTTATGTTTACTGAAGGAAATATATGCAATTTTTTTTGTCAAAAGTTTAAAGTTCTGGGGTTTTTTTCTCTAGAGGGATTGGTTTATATTATATTTTTTTGCTATTTCATTGCTTTCTCTGAAATAGAAAATAAACTCTATTCTACACGAGATATAATAGCAAATATATGATAGTACAATTTACTGGGCATTTTACACCTTTTTTATCAGTATAATACTTTCTGTATCAGCTATACTCTATCATACTCATTTAAACACATTGTTGAGGATTTTGTTTGACTGGGTTATTTTTCATTCAAACTACCTACAATATGGCCTAATAAATAACTAAAGCAAATCTTAAACTATAGGGAAATATGTAACTATATATGTTTTACAATAGATCTTTATTCACTCTCCTTTTTATCTTTTCAATGTATCATTTTATAAGTGAACTGTAAATATACTTGTGAGGAGAGTTTCAAAGTGGTAGCCTGATTTAAAATCTGCAGATTCTGTTAATATGACTGGGTGTCTCTCATGGTCCAGCGAATTCATCTTTTCACCTGGGACATAAACTAAAGAAATTAGGAGTGAAACCTTTGACCAAGTGTTGTTTATTGTTCTGTAGGTAAAACCATATGGTTTACCGTAGTGACTCACCTTTTCATAAAATAAAGTAAAACAAAAACCCTAGGCAAAAATCCTTTTGGCTTAATTAAATTGAATTATTTACCTTGCAATCTGCACGAAAACCACCAACTTTCACTATTATCGAAGAGTTTCCAGCTTTATTTTTTCATATTGTACTGTCCTAGCCACTGCCTGGCTGTGTTCTGGACATTGTTGTAGGCCAGGGATTATTCCCAGAGACAGCTTGGTTGCAGTAACCCCGGTTTTGGAGGGTATGTCTCATCTTGTTCATACCACAAACTAAAATCTTAGACATTGTTCTAACTTTCCAAGCACTTAGACCAAATAAAATATATTCAACGCTGTTCTTTGTTTCCAGCTGTAGTTGGGCCTCCCACAAGGCAATCTGGGTAGCAGCACAAATTTTCCAGTGAGTGGCAGGTCTTGGTCCCTGGCCTAGACCACTACAGCTTATGAACAGATTCAGACAGCAACTAAACATACATATTCAAACAAGGAATATATTTCAAGAAAGAAAGTATTCCTGATTTTTTAAATCCTGAAGGCAGGTGGTTATTAGTAGGTCAATACCAAATGTTGTGTCTTCTGTCAGTTTTCCATGTATTGCAAATACACCACTCAAAATTTAATTGATTAAAGCACGGGTGCACTGCTGATGCATGTACTGGGGTTGACAGCTGTGCTTGTTCATGGCCCCAGAGGATTTGATGGCATAGTTACCACTAACCAGTCAGAAAAGGAGGAAGATTTTTGTAATACTGTAACATATTATTAGGGGCTCTGTTGAGAATTTGTCACTAACACTGGACTAGGAATAATTGAGCAGCCAGGCTGCTGCTGACAGATATCTTTTAGGTCCTAAGTTTTTCCTTAAACTGAAAGGCAACACCTTGAATCTGCCAGCCTAACATACACAGGTTTTTCCGGTGAACTTCAAGCAGAAATGTGACAACTATTCTGGTTCTTATAAGTCTTTCTTGCAAAAATCTACAGATTTCAGCAATCCTAAAGCAGACAAAAAGTTTCTTGTTGCACAGAAATACAAAGCGCTGATCCTAAACTTGGGTTTTCACCACAAGACACCTCCTCCCAGTATATCTCTCTCCCTGTCACTGTGGTTGCCTTTTCTGTCTGGCAGATTTCCATGAAGGATATAGCAATGGATAATGGTTATGGGGCCTTCCTGCCTCCTCCAGCATGGCTCAGTAATCCCTACTGCATGCCGAGCACCATTTGTACCACTGATTGTGCTGCTGAACCAGAAGCCAGGGCTTTGAACAGCATTCCTGCATGTATAGCAGGGCTGAGTAGCATTTCTGGCATGTGTTATGAGAAATTACATAATTCAAGATGTCAGCTGCATTAGCTGGCTTTTTAGCTTGTTTACCCAGATGGAGGGAGCTAGTGCACAGAAATAAAATGGGGGTTTAATTCTCTTAGTCCTCTGCTTGGGTGATGGGGTAGCTCAGAACTGAGGTCTGCCAGAGCACCAGTAGACGTGTAATAAAAGCTGAATATTGATCGTTTTGGCAGTATAAAAACATTCATTGGCTGCAAAACAAAAGTAGATGGATTTCATAAGAAAAAGCCTAGTTTTCTATCACTATCCTGAATACAATAAAATGAAAATTAGAACAGCCTTCACTTAACCTTCAACAGACATTTGACATGTGTGCATGTTTCTCCTCTGAGTACTTAGGCATCTTTGCAAGGATTTTTTTCCCATTTAAATTCTGTTTATGCTTTGACAAAAGTAAGCCCCATTTTACTGGTTTGTGTTGCTCAAAGATTCAGCAAATTGAGCATTAAAAGTTTCTAAACAATAAAAATGCATATTTGCATCTGAATAAATAAATACAAATAGGTAAATACAAATGATAAAATAGAAGAATTAAAATTCTGAAATAATCTCTTTTAAGTTGCTTTTGGAAAGGAATATATTTTACTCCAAGCTGGAAAAAAAAATAAAAGGAAGTGCATAGTCTGCCACTGCTGGTTTATACAGCTGTCAGAAGCAGGTCACACACCAAACCACAGCCATCGGATCACCACCTCTGTCACAGAGCTAGCACGGCCAGCAGCATCCCCAGCCCACCTCCAGCCTAGGCCACCTGTCACCTCTGCATAGTGCCCAGACATGGTTCAGGCACCAGCTCTGTTGGATGTAGCCACTCTCACTGCAGAATAAGAAATCTTGGCCAAATGGTCAGGTAAGGGACCTGGCTTATTTCTGAGTATAGCTATAGCATAAGGGGCTCAATTTTTTTCTGGACTTTTCAAAAATGAAATGCACCTAAATATCAAGATTACTCACTGAAGATAAATGAATTTCAGTTCTTTCTTTATGAATGCTGTTTCAAAAAACTAAATAGTGGGTTGCACTACTTAGTCCTATAACATCAAGCTGAAGGCCAGTGTAATTTATTAGTATTATTAGGAAATTGCATTGGAGCAAAATATAATACAATCAGACTTGCTGTGGTGGAGACAGGACACATACCTGAATCTGCTTTCTTTCAACTTTTTGTTTTCCTGGAATGGTGCCAGAAGTCCTATTTAATGTGGAAATTATGTTAACTCTCAGTAGCCTTGTAAGAAAAAAATGTTAATTTTTAATTTTTTTAAAATTTTATTTTGCACTATTGATTATACAAAATCATTCAGATGTCAGTTTTGGTATACTAGAAGTGAAGTGCAAGCCCTTCTATTCAGTGTATTGTTTTCTGCTGTGCTGTGATGCTACTGAAGATGAAGTTAAACTGTGTTGGAAGGCAGTAGTTTGTAGAAGCTATGTCATATACTGCTAGGCATTTTCATTTACAGTAAAGGTCAAAACAGCTGAACAGTTTATGGAATGGATAGCTGAAACAAAGGGAGTGTCTGTCCCTGTCCTAAATAAGTTTTGTGCAATCCTGGAAGAGAGACTGACCCACATGATTTGTAAGGGTATCCTTCCAACCTAGTAATTGTAATTTTTCTGTATTTATGACAAAACCAAGCAAAGCTGAGATGGAAGCATCAGAGACACTGAGATCCAGAAAGCGAAGCTGAAAATAAGACAAGAATTTGGTACTCTGGAATAGGAAAGCAATCCTGAAAAACTGAAGATAATATGGTTATTTGATGCTTTTCATTTTCAGGAAAAAAGTACTTAATGTACTGATTATGTAAATGAACAGAATAACACTGTAGAAGTAGCAAATTCCATTTTCAGTATCTCCTTTTTGAAGTGTTGTGAAGGACTCTGAAAACCATCTCACCATTGAGTCAAAAGGGATAACAATAGCATTTAGCCCAAAGTAAATACACTCTATTTGAAGATCATACTGGCATCACTCACACAAATGAATAGTTGTGCTGTGCTGAAGTTTTCCATTATGCTCTGAAGTGACTCACAGGAAACTATGAAGATGAAATAGGTTAAGCTACAATAAAATAAATTCAGTGACAGCAATGTGTACTTTTGTTTTGTGAACCTCTAATGGCAGACTTTTCTGTTTCTGGTAGCCCAGACACCTTAAGCTGATGGGCAGGCAGACAGAAAGATGTGTGAGCACAGAGGCAGTACAAAAATGTAGTGTTTCAATGAGGAAGGCAATCTGCCACAGTACAAATTATTTGGCCAACTATCACGGTACAATACCAGTGATACAGTTGTCTTGACAACCCAAGAATCTTCTGCCAGATTTTGGCCACTGTATGGAATTAATATCTTAAATTATGAATCACGCTCACAGAGAGAGAGCATCTGTGCCTCCCTCAGATGTTTAACATCTTTGTGTTGTAGGTTGTTTACACCCATAGCACACCTGAAAAGCAGGATCCATGTCCATAGTTCAGCCACTCTTATACTCGGTCTGCTATCTCAATACAAAACACTTTATTCAGTATTTTAAGCTAATATGTCTAAAACCTGAAATGGTTGACATGTTTTCTGGGCTTTTAGTAAACCAGAGCAAAAGAATGACCTTTCACTGCTCTCCCTCTTTTCAGAGTGAGAGATTGCATCTATCCATGGCCACGCTAACTTAATGCTTATCTGGACTGTACCACCGGCATGTCCACATGTTCTGTTCTGCAGAATTTATTATGGCAACAAAAATGTTGCCAAAGCACACAGCAAGGGGATTAAACCACAACCAGATCTGACAGACCCCTTGGCTCAGCAGGAATCATGGAACAGCACAGGCTCCTCTAAGACATATGGGAAATCTCCATTAAAAAAAAAAACCACCCTTTCCATTTGCAGCCATTTGTGCTAACCATAACGTGCTTACAATATGAGAAAGTGAAAGTCAAGAGGGAAGTTTGGAAGTAATGCATGAGACCAGCCCTGTGGGTTTTCATCCATTTTTGCCCATGACAGTGCAGACTCCATTATTTTTTAGTGCCAAACAATTTTGTGGTATTTCTCCTGAGACACACCCCTTGGCAAGTGCACACAGAAGAGGCTGTGGGTAACTGTGCACATGTAGGGGAGTGGGGGTGCTGCAAAAACGTCACAGATTGAGAGTTAAAGCACACCTTCCTTGCTAGAGAAATTAATGTCCTCTTTCAACATTATTCATTGCTGTGCACCAGTGATGCAAGCCTTTTTTAAATTTTAAGGTAAACTTCAATTTGCCATTAACTCTTCTACGTTTTAAATTAGGAATGGCTTTGAAGCCACTCCTGAGAAACATTTTTAATAGAAGAGATGAGGAAAATCACTAGAAAAGGAACCCTCATCTTTTATATGCTTTTTATTTATCTTTCGGGTTTTTTCCCTCAATCTTCTGACTCTAAAAAGCCTCATTACACACTTCATTAGTAGCTTTCTGAGGCCCTATAGTGTAGTAGCATCTACTCAGAGTCTCTGAGGGGTGAAATTGGAGATTTACTGAGGAGAGTTTGAGGGCTAATTACAAAGCCTTATCAACTAATAATGCAATCAGAGGGCCACAGGCATGGTGATAGCGTTCTCTGCTGCAGTCAGAAAGATCTGGGTTAGATTAGTCGGCAGGGTTAAGAGGGAATGCTGATGAAGGGCAGTCATGTGGCTACCTAGGAAACATCTTTTGTGGGGTCAGAAGAGATCCCCATCTTTTCTTCCTTTGCAGAATAACAGCAAATGCTCTTAAGCAGTGTTAGACATCTTGTTCTCTGAGAAGTAGCATAGTGTTAAATGCAGGGAGTCATTGAGCCCAGATCTCCTGCCTCATTTTGGTAAACGCCAGCTTTATGTTGTAGCGCTGAAATGTATTACCCTGGATTAGGGATGGAATGGGGATCCTAAGGCTTTAAACAAAGTCCAGAGTCTTTTCAGGAATAAAGCAGGCTTTTCTCAGAAAAATGCAATTACATGATGGATTGTATTGAAAATGCAGTAAGATTCAGGTCAATATCACAAGCACAAATAGTGACATCCAAGGGGAAACATGCTTCTGGTTTTCGGTGCCTATTTGTTCCTGCTTCCAACAAATATGTTAGTTTTACTTTTCATTCGAAAAGGATCAAAAGCTGATTTTCTCATTTGTTTGGTTTTTAACAAAAACTAAATAGGAGTATAAAGGATGTGTACAGAAACACTTCTTCAGGCAAGGATTTGAAAATTAAGATGCTTTTGGTTAAAAAGGCAGAAATTTTATATATATATATGTATTAACTTTTCCTAATTCTACTCAATTGCTTCTCAAGAAATTACATAGTCTCATTAATACCTTCAACTTCAGCATGAAGGTCACTTATTTTCTTTAGATCTACTGGTTTTAATGGACTTACATGTGTCTTTAAATTAAGCTCATGCTCAGATGCTATAATGAGTCCTGATAGTCTGTATTCTACACTGGTTCTGGCCAATTAGGACTTTTTGCATGTGTACATGTATATGCACCAAAAGAAAAAAAAAAAAAAAGTGAGATAGCTTCCTGAAGAAATTAATGAATATTTCAATTCCATAAATGGATTTAGAAACATACATCCAATATTTGAGTTCTGCTTAGATCCACAGACCCATTTGCTGAACTGCTACATGATTCTTTACATGCCCTTTAAGTTTTTGCCATAGCATCAGCCTGAATTTTGTTGATGCTGACCAGCTTGTTGCCTGCTTGCTGGGGCAAACTCAAAATATGATATCGGAACAAGAATTTTAGGATTAACTATAGATTTGCTATATGTGTAAATCTGTCACCTTTTAGAAAGTTTAGAGTTTTGATTTCTCATATCCTACTTTTTTTATTACATGCCAATTTTGAGTGATTTGCAATACAGGCTTGGTTGAGCCTACATCCTCTCTTTCTTTGCAAGGAGTGATCAAACCACCAGACTGTTTAACGATTCTGATGATTTCCTCTCATTCTCTTCTGGTTCATGTTGTACCAAATCCCTAAACACTTACTGACAGTAAGAGTTCTCTCCTACCAGTGATTAGTAGGCATTTCATAAGGATGGAAAGAGCAGTCTCCACCTCTTTCCTAGCATATTCCTGTAATAAATCAAATGTTCAATATCTTTCATGCAGATTTTTTGGAAAGGTATGGGTCAATGATGAAGTATCTAGGCATCTATATAATTTCATTTGGCCCAAATTCTTATATCTACCAGTGATCAAAGAGAAGCTTCAGACTGGCAAATATTAGAAAAGAAATTCTTTGCTACCGATAAATTTATGAGATTTATGTGCACTTTCAGTTTTCCAAAAGAGCCAGACTAAATGTGCTATTCGAAAGGGAGAATCAGACTTAATGTCTACCCTCCGAGTTCTCCAATGGGCTGCATGCAGGCACATCTGGGCCCCTTTGCAGGGCTCTATTGACTCCAGCAGGGCTCCATGGAGATACAGTGTGACTCGCAGCTGCTATACAATGGCACTGCTAGCTAAGGTTAATCATTAGATTCTGGTCGATGAGTTATTTCATGTATCTAAAAAGACATAGTTAAGATAGATCCAGATAGAGAAATGAATATCCATTGAAATGCAAATCTCTCAATAAAATAGGTTTTGATAACCGCAGCTACTTTGATAATCCTAATGCACCTCCCTTTTAGGCACCCAAGATGAATTCTTTTACAAATTATATCTTTTTGTCCCAGAAAGATACTTCTGAATTGCATATACTGATTTGAATGGGAGTGATTGTACTTTCTTTAATGTTCCCATTCATTCTCAGATTTTTGCACAAATGCAGGCATGATCATGAAAATAAAAAGGTATGATTTCAGAATGTGGCAATTCTGAAAATTAATTTGATGGAACATGGACTTTCTTTATATTGGATGCTCCCTGAATAAAGCTGATAAACCCATTCAGAGTCAGAAGGTGACCTTCTTGCTGCAACTTTTAGAGGCCTCAGAAGACGTTAATTCACTTTCGGTACCTTCTTGACCCAGGGTGCACTGGTGGCTGAACATTTGACAGAGAAGAGGTACTCTGGGGAGGGATCACTATTTTGAATGTGAGTAGATCAAGGAATGACCTTGGCAAGTGTATGACATTTGCAGCATTTTTGGCATCACAATCATACTTTTTTAAGCAATGGTATTAGGTTTATGACAAAGTATGTGATGTCAATCACTTATTAGAAAATAAAATGCAGACAGTAAAAAAAAAACCCAAAACAAACAAAACCAGTGTGACTGAGAGATCCCTTTCTCAGGAGTTCTATACTCCATGCTTCCCCTGGGATTGTCTTAGCTGTCAAGTATTACTGCTCAAGAATTAGAATTTGTGGGAAGAAGTTAGGGTGCTTCTAGCTTCTGCCCTGTACTTGGCACTGGTGATGCCACACTTCAATTCCTGTGTCCAGTTTTGGGCCCCTCACTTCAAGAAGGACATTGAGGTGCTGGAGCATGTCCAGACAAGGGCAGCAAAGCTGATGAGGGGTCTGGAACACAAGTCCTGTGAGAAGTGGCTGAGGGAGCTGGGGGTGTTTAGCCTGGAGAAAAGGAGGTGCAGGGAAGACCTTTTCCTTCTCTACAGCTGCCTGAAAGGAGGTTGTATCCAGGTGGGGGTCAGTCTCTTCTCCCATGCAAACAGTGACAGGACAAGAGGATACAGTCTTAAGGTGCACTAGGGGAGGTTTAGGTTGGGCATTAGGAAGAAGTTCTTCACAGAAAGGGTGATTGGGCACTGGAATGGGCTGCCCAGGGAGGGGGTTAAGTCACCAGCCCTGGAAGTGTTTAAGGAAAGACTGGATGTGGCACTCAGTGCCATCGTCTAGTTGACAAGTTCTAGTTAGGTCATAGGTTTAGCTTGATGATCTCAGAGGTCTTTTCCAACCTACTTGATTCTGTGATTTTGTGATTTTTTGCGTTGCTTTGACCCTGGATTAACTGTAAGATGTAAAACCATGCCATTTTCTAGTTCTGGCATTTCAAGCTGTCCTAAAAGTGAAACAATATTGTTTACCATACATACCTTTTTTGCTAAATAACAAAAAGATTTGTTTTCTGCAAAACATGCAATGCTTGCATAAATCCTGGTGCAGTACTGTGTGTTGTAAATCTAGCTCACAGCAATACTCATCATGCAGCAATGACAAGAGACTTCAGGAAACATGCCACAAACCATCCTGGGTGTTCATCAACATCTGATCTTGGTGACGACAAAGGATGGTCTGAGTGCTACACAAAGTGATAGATTTCGACTGAGTGGTGCAAGGTGCTGGGGTACACATCGCAGTGGGGATGCCTCAAATCCCCCAGCACCACATGTGAAGTCACCATGCTATTTCAGACACTATCCATGGTACCATAAACTTTCCAAAAGTTATATAAAATAATGGAATGCAGCAAAAAAGCCCCAAACAATGTTAGCTCTCTTTTATTTACAGAGCATCTTCCTCCTTTTACAAATATGCCATTAATATAAAAGGAAATAGACGGTTAAATATGAGATTGCTGAAGATGAAGAAATAAGGGTCTTTCCATTATCATTAGTTAATGCCCTTCCCTTATCACTAGTTAACATGTTATTGCAACTATTGGATTAGCTCACATTATTGTTCCTTTCATTAAAACATGTTCTAAATAGCTCTCTGGTTTTCCAAATCTTCTGTTAGAAAGGCCTAAGTTGGGAAAAGATAAGGAGATGTAGACATCTTTTTCTGTCTACTGAAGTCTCTTGACAAACCTTATGTAGTGCCTTTTGATTGCAATACAAGGAAACTTAAATTTCTGCCTATTAAGTATGACTAAAAGACAAACAATAACACAGATTTAAATTGGGGATTTGGACTCAAAAGAATTTTAAAAAATCATCATTTTTTGTTTCTTTGGGTTATGGGTTTTTTTAGCACATTTCGTTGCTTGTTGGAGGGTTAAAATAACAGGGGTTTTCCTGCAATTATTTTCCCCCATTCTGCTCTTAAAGTTTACTCTTCCTGAGGTGTGAGCAAGAACAGTTAGTTTGCACAAGAAGTTGAAGAGGTTTTGGGTTTGTGGTAGCCTCCTAAGTGAGGGAGTAGGATTAGGTGGCTGTAGCAGGTTGAGCAGGACTGTGATGACAAATAGAGGTGTTAGGGGTACTTTTGAAATCTGGATAGGACAGAAGGACAGGTGGCCAAGTATTGACTTCTGGGGGCTGTTTTAGAAGATCTTGAACAGGAAACTGTGAACTGGGACTTAAAGAAGGGGCAGCAAGGATTAGGATCCGGGTGGGTCAAGAGTGAAAAACAGCTGTCCTTGGAGATTCTGGTAAATGTGAGTTCTGGAGCTGGAGGAAGTGGTAGCTTTCAATCAGGAGCATAAGGACGCATGAGGTTAAGATACAGAAGCCTGAGTTTTTGCGGCTTAGAGAAATGCAAAAAAAAAAGGGAGACTGTACTGCAAGACTCTTAGAAACTGCTCAGGACTGCTTTTGGACTACTGTCTTTTCCCTCCCTTATTCTTGATCTATTTTTTGTGGGAATATGCAGCCTAACCTCACTGTCATTCACTCTGTACCAGGGTGACAGGCTATCCCAGCTATGCTATCAGACATGCTATCAGTTACACTGTCCCAGATAAGCATGTCATGCTATAGCTCACTTTATGTGGTTGTAACACGGTATTTTGTCCTCCCTGAACACACTCAGGCAATCTGCTGAGTGCTGAAAGTTCTATTGCAGATTTAGGTATCTTCACTGGAAGCCCTTCACTTTTAGAGTAGAGGTTCTCAACAGCGGCAAGGTCATTACACGGAAGTGCTTTTTCCCCAAAAATTTCTTTAGGCTTTGAGCCTTCCTTTCAGCTAAGATATTTCTCATTAAATTTAAGACCTCTGCCTGGCTGCCATGAACTTCTTCTGAAGCCAATGGAAAATGGAAAGCAACCCTTGGGGGCAGAAATGCTTTTAAAGGACATCTCTTCCTAAAATCTTGTCTATTCAGAAAAGCAAGTGGGAAGAGAGCAGACTAATTTAATTTTTCCTATTTGTCTCACCCTATTCCTCCTTTTCCATAGTACTGATTTTTAGAGCCACCTCTTTGATGTTACTGTGTATATTTGTTTAGTGGTCCTGGAGATGATCTGTTAAAACACCTCATTTGCACACGCTTGTCTTGCCTTTCTGCTGAGATATAAGATCATCTATGCTGCTACAGAATATAAAAGAAAATAATTTTCTTTTTCCAAAGCCAAAGAACTTTGATGTTTTGGAACTGAAGGTCAAGATTTTCATTCCTAAGCTTATAGAAAGAGTGGAGGTCATTAAAAAGTCAGCATTTACCAAGGGCAGATGTTGATTGTGTTTTCTAGAATTGTTAACAAGCATGAGACTTCCTTGAGCAACAGATCATGACATTTGAGAGCAACTTCCCCATGTAACTCTGGTATTTCACTTCTGGATCATATTTATAGCAAGGTCATAATTTTCAGCATGCATCGACATATTTATCCTGGAGGATAACTTTGAAATTATATCTTAGAAATAAAAACGAATAATTTCTTTTTATCAGGAAAATTTCAAAGGGTTAATCAAATGAGTGTAAAATTGCTTTTATAGCCTAAAATATGTAACATTTCTTTTACTTTGCTACAGTTCCATGAATCAATTAATCTCCTCTGATAAATGAAAAATTATTTAAATATCAGGTAATATCCAAACTCATTCATCAAAACTCAGCTGCTTAGAAGAACTATGGAATACTGGGCTTCTTTCCATAAGAAATTATTGCTGTAAAAACTGTTGATGGCATTTAATGATAGCAATACCTAACAAGGAACCAGAATGTGATTAATTAAATAGTAGGTTGTTAAGCATTACTTAGCAAAGGGGACAGTTATTAGGATCAAGTTGAAATTAATTAAGTAGTTCATACAGTAATTTATAATTTAATTCTATTCCTTCTATCTTTTTTTAATGTGGCCCTTGTTTTAATGAAATCTCAAACATCTCATTCACAAACTGTTTATGAACTCAGAATCTAGATTTTGCCACCTGACGATGACAAGCAGAAGGTCCAGGAGGGACTTATTTGTTTTGAAAAATACTAACGTAACAACATCAAGGAGATTATTGACAATACCAGATGGATTAAAGTCTTTTTGCCCTCGTGAGACCCCACCTGGGGTAATATGTCCAGGTCAGGACTCGTCAGCATAAGAAACATGTGGACTCCTTAGATCAGGTCTGGAGGAGGCCACAAGATGATCAGAGAACTGGAGCACCTCTCCTGTGAAGACAGGCTGAGAGAGCTGGGGCTGTTTAGCCTGGAGAAGAGAAGGCACCTTTGCAACCTTCCCATACCTAAAGGGAGCTTTTAAAGGAGAGGGAGAGTGACTTTTTACCTGTGTGGGAAGTGATAGGACAAGTGGTGATCAGTTTTCAACTTAGAGATTTAGGTTAAATCTTAGGAAGAAATTCTTGACTGTGAGGGTGGTGAGGCACTGGCACAGGGTGCCCAGAGAAGCTGTGGATGCCCCATCCCTGGGTGTGTTCAGGGCCAGGTTGGATGGGGCTTTGGGCAATGTGGTCTAGTGGGAGATGTCCTTGCCCTTGGCAGGGGGTTGGAACTACATGATCTTTAAGGTCCCTTCCAACACAAGCCCTTCTGTGACTCCATTATTAAGTAAAGCATATGCAAAAATCAGAATGACACAGAGCAGATGTCAGTCATCAGCCTTCCTATAGAGGAAAGGAAGTTTAGTTACATCCAGCAACTAAATGTAGATAGTGAGGCTTTACACCACTTCACCTAATCTATTATATTTGTCTTCATACCTATGGGAACAAAAAAATGCTGCTACAGCTCTTGTTTTTATCATCTAGAACCAAATTAGACCCACTATCAGACTGTTATCTTAATCATAGAATCACTTCGACTGTAATGACTTAATTAACCTCTGAGCACATACCTGCAATAATCTCATACATTTTCATTTTGGTTTTTAGCAGTTATAGCATAGTTTCTACATAGTTTATCTCTGGCATGAGGTTACAGAGACATTCCGTAGAAGGAACTGAATAGACAGGAAGAAATGAATTGGTTTTTTCTCCAGGGAAATTTCTTAGGATTTTGAAAGAATGCCTGCCTTGAAAAAAGATGAAAACAAAACCCATCCTTTTTTTTTTTTGCTTCACCAGTTCTGTTGCTCTTCTTTGGACATGCTCCAGCAAATTTATTAGGAAAAATTTCTTCGCTGAAAGGATTATCAGGCATTGGAACAGGTTGCCCAGGGAAATGTCTGAGTCACCATCCCTGGGGGTATTTAAAGGACATGGAGATGTGGTGCTTAGGGACATGGTTTAGGGGTGGACTTGGCAGCATTCAGTTAACAATTGGATTCAATGATCTTGAATAACTTTCCAAAGTAGCAATAACTTTCCAAAGTAAGTTATTCCGTGAATCTAAGGCAGATGCACTGAGGAAGCAAGGCTATGTCTGTGTTGACCCTGAGATGGGAGAACACATGGAAATGCTTGAGAAGAGATCTCCCAAGTATAAGGGTTTCTAAATCCCATCTGCTCCTGCAGCTGGTGGTGTGAGGGAATACTAGATCATCACATGTCAGACATCAAAGGATGTGGCCACACAGGAAGATGGATCTCAGTACTCTTTGCTTTTCTAGGCAAAGCCGTGATAAAATGTTTGAGGTTCCTCCCTGAGTGCTCCTCAGGGACTGCATCCAAACTCAGGTTGTGTCCACTCCGTGAGGAAGGCTGAGTTCTTCCTCAAGCACCAGCCTATGGTGATGCTCAATGTTTCATAAATATGGTCTGAGAAACAAGATCGTGGTTTGTGCTTCATCTTGCTGCAGGAGGTGAACCTGTGTCTTTCTCACTCACTGAGTGGTCTGGTTCTTCCAGAGAGCAAGCTTCACCCTTCACAGGGAGGTGTCCAACAGCCCAGGCACAGACACTGCTGGATTGACCAACTCTGCCAGCTCAGCATAAAGTAACTGTATGGCCAATATTAGGCATTCAACTGGCACAAATCTACTTTCCCAGAAACTGTTTTTGTTAAAGCTACCTTTAAGGGATAAATATAAAAACTACCTATTTACCACATGAAACCAAATATTGTCTGGGACATTAATTAATTTCTGCACTGATCTGCAAGTGAAAGTTCTAAAATATGACTTACAGATGTTCTGAGAACTCTGGTGTACCATGTTTGAGACTTTAATTTTTTGTATTCAAGGCAAAGTACTGAGCTTTTCTTAGGTTTATTTATTTTCCTGGAATGTTAATCAATACATTTAAAACAAAACGTGAAGACTAGCGTGCCCTTAGTGTGAAAGCATAGTGAAGAGGGCTCAGTGTGGTGTTACGGTCCCAGTCCTCCAAAATGGGAAATGTGTTGTAATAAAACAATTTCTAGAGCTTCATGTAGTTGCTCTGAGCACCTTATTAATTTATTTTTTTTTAGATGAACTTGGGATATTTTAATCTTTTGAAAACTATATCAATCCTTTGAAGATAAAAGGTCTCTTGATGCCTAACACCCTGATGAAAACCAGATTACAAGTAGCAGATTTTATCTATGAAGAAAGGTTTTTAGTTACTTTGGTTTGTGCTTTAGCTCTGTTTTTTGTTCCTGTTGACCTCAATTTTGTCTTTTAGTAAAGTTCAAGTTTAATAGCCAGGAGGATTGGTGATGTTTAAATAGAGCAAAAACTTAAAATTTCATACCGTCTAGGTAGCAGAGCCACAGATTCTCTGCTTGTGCTAAGACACTTGACTACAACAGATCTATGATGCTTTATATGGAGTAAGATTTGGACCTGGGGGAGTGGGTTTGTGAGTCTCATACAAGTTACTGTCTTTAGTGTCCTGATTGATTCCATCTGTAGTTTTACACCCTTTCCTTTTTTCTTCCTCTTTCCTTTGTAGTCAGAGCTACCTTCAAACTGCAAGTGACGTGCCTGGGGGTCACAACCTGGATCCCTCTGCAAACTACAATTCCCCAAAGTTTCGCTCAAGGAATCAGAGCTATATGAGAGCAGTGAGCACGCTCAGTCAGGCCAGCTGTGTTAGTCAGGTGGGAAATTCTTGTTATAACTTTTCTTATAGGTTAACTGCAGATATGAGAATTGTTACAAGTGGGTGGTTTTAGTTTTTGGGTTTTTTTTAAATTAAGATCAAACTGAGGATGTGAATTGTCGAAGTAATTCAGTTCTAAGGAATGTAACTCAAAATTTCAAGAAAAATACTGAATGCTAGAGGCAAAGAGATACTACTACACATAATATTTTCCATTTATTTTTCATTAAAAATATAAACATTGGTGGTTTTATTTTAAGTCCATATTAAATATTTAAATGTTAAGAAGATTCAGACTGAGCATGAGGAGTACACTCCTACAATACTCATCCTCTGAAAACACCTGCTGTAATTTCAGTAAATGTAGGTTGCCAGATTAAGATACAGATTGAAAAAAATTATGCTCCAAAGGAGCAGTGATTCATCAACCAAATCCCTCACTCTTCTTGGGTGAAAGAATGAGTCCCATTAAAAGTTCTATGTATAGAGTTTCCTCCTTGACAGTTTTATGTCTCTTAGTTAGTGCTAATTCATGGTAAAGTGAGACCTGAATCAGACCTGAAGTGCAAGCAGCCATAAGAAGTATGTGCATGTTCTGTTTAGCAGACGACTTTACATAAAATTCCCAATGTTTCTAATGTTTATAGGTCCTGACTTTTCTTTCCTGTGTTGTTTAATGACAGACGGGCCCTGCCCTCTCCTCAGACATGTTACTTAATATTCCTTTGACCATTTAGTGAGCCACCTAAGGGTATACATACACAATGGTTATGTTAAAAGAGAAATCTTTTTAAAGCAATTTTATATTCATTCATATTCGATTTGTACTGCATGGCTATTCAGGCCTGGATTCAATTCATCTAACTTGAGGCTTTTAACTGAGGCAACAACTAAAGCTTCCTCTGTAGTTAATGGAGCGGAAGAGTTTCTTCCAGGACAGTGCACATCCCGAGTGGGCTGAGAGCCCTCTGGAAATGCTTGTCAGTCTCCACTGACTGTAGAGAGCTGGGAGGGGCAAGTCACCTGACTAATGCCCTTCAGTCAAATTCCTTAATTTATATGAAGTAATTCTAAGTATAATCTTATGTAGCACACATTGGAATTAGAAATAGTCAGTCATTTTCCAGACCTTTCACTATTTTTTTCACAGCTCCATTGTGAAAACTGTTCCCATCATTCTCATGCCTTGGTTTTTATTATGCTGGTTTTGTTATTTTCTTTTTTTATTATACTCTGCTTTTGAGAAACTTTCACATGGATTAGATCCTACATTCAAAGCAAATGCTGTTGGCTGCCCCTTAACAGTGTTACCACATAGAACTATTCTAATGTCTTCTGCCTCTTTGACCATGTGTGTGCACAGAGATGTTCACTGAGCTGTCCATAATGACTGGTTGGCTTCAGTAGTGGTTAAAACTCTTCATTTCAGTGTGCATTACCTGGAAGGCTTCCACAACAGATTTCATTTGCAGGTAGATTGCTCAATTGGCCAGATTAACTAAACCTGCTGGATATAGTTCCTTACTCTTTCAGTGTTCACTAACCTATGCAACTTTGTGTTAGCCACACACTTCCTACCTCACAGTCCAGCTGTTTCCAGATCATTGATAAATGCATTTAATAGATATTACCCAAAGCAAATGTATTGAAATATCAGGTTCTGAACGTTTGCTGTTTCCTGTTCTTTTTCCATGACACCATCCTCTTCTTATTCCATCTACGTAATAGCAGTTTGTATCATTTGTGGTATTTTTTGTGCCTTTTTGTTGTGAGATCTTTCCTTTTTCACACCTGATGAAGGGTAGGCTCAAGAAGAATGCTGACTTCCATTGTTTATATTTTTAATTTAAGTTTGAAAACTTTTATTTTTTTATTTTCAATAACATTAGTTTGAAAGAAGTGGTTAAGACTTACAGAGTTTATGGACTAAATTACCATATATTTCCTGATCAACAATATTGCAAAATAGTTCAGAGTAAGATTTTTTTTTATCTCTTTGAGATTGCATTAGTCTACTTAACTTTATTAAAAGCAAATTTATGAAGAGTAATGTAATTCCTTTCAGAAGAGTTTTAGTAGCCAAAATGTCTTACACAGAATTAAAATACCAGTTATTCATAATCATCAGAACTTCTGTATAAAATTTCCATTTACTTAACCAAAATCCTAAAACATTTGAAACATTTGCAGGGACTCTCTTTCCATAAGAATAAGGCACTAGGAGCACTTAGCAGCTGTATAGGAAAATTAATATCAACTGGATGTGCCATTTAGTGATGCTATAAATTTAACTTGTAAAATTATTCATACTGATTCTGACTTCTGGCACTCACTTTTTAGAAAAAAAATCTTTTTCAGAAAGTCATGCAATTATCTATTCAGCGTTAATTTCCTATCTGATTTTGGATAAACACAATATTAAATTATTCAGGTACATTTACAGGTAATTAAGGCTGACTTCAGTGAACCTTTAAAAAATGCTGTAGGTAGAATTAAGGCACTAATCTTCAAAACAGCAACATAGGTTACCTACTGAGAGGTTCCCCAAGCCTGGCCACTCTGCCTAAGCCCTGTTTGTCATGAAAATTGCCTCTAAAAAAGGCAGTGTTGCATCATGGCCAGCCTGCAAGGCAGGGTTAGCAGGGAGACGCTGGGTGCTGCCCAGGCCCTGCGGGGAGCTGCAGGGTGCTGCTGAAATACCCCAAGGGGACACCCTGGTAGAGGGCACAGGAGGCACAGCTGGGCTGCTCTGCCAGACAGGGTTCCACAGCACACCTGCTGGGAGAAGTATCAGATTTTATACAATGCTGCTGAAGAAAAGGTTCTTCCAGGGTAGTGAATAGCTAACCCAGTTAACCAGGGAGTGAGTTTGGCTTGGGCCCCTTCTCAGCTACGCCAAAAGATATTAAATGTAACATTAATGTATGGCATGTGTGATGCACTTAATATATATGTGTGAACAGCTGATGTCAGTTAAACAGTGTGAATGTGATCAGAAGGGATTACTACATTTTAACTATTTGCTAAAACAGTTCTTCATCAATGTACAGGTGTCCATTTGAGATGTTGAGGCCGTGATGATCACAAAAAAGCAAGTCAAAAATCAAATGCATTGTTGTTGTTTATTCAGATGAGTGAAGCAGAGGTTAATGGGCAATTTGAATCGGTGTGTGAATCAGTGTTTAGTGAAGTTGAAGCTCAGGCAATGGATGCCCTTGACCTCCCTGGATGTTTCCGAACAAGAAGCCACAGTTACTTGCGTGCCATTCAGGCAGGCTATTCCCAAGATGATGAATGTATACCTGCGCTGACATCTTCCAACATCACCTCCACCATCAGGTCAACCACAGGTAAGCAAATCTCTGCTGACCCTTCCACTGTTCTGCATGTAAAAATATATCAGCTTGTTTTCTAAAAGAATGTTTGACACTGGAAACATTTTCCCTATGTAAAGATAATGTTTGATACCAACATTCTTAAGTCTGTAATACTGTACCATTGTGGCTACATCTTGGAATAAGCTCCTTCTGGGAAGAATCCTGTGTGCATAAAATAATGGACCTGGATTTTTGACCTCCATTTCACATACATAGAGTTATCTAGGTGCAAATATAAAAATGCAAGTGCAAATGGTATCATTTCAATATTGTTAGACATTAATGTGGTTTATCTATCAAGTAATTGATCTTCTAAATGAGATTAGTTGTGTTAATTTTAATTTAGGTTGCTAAAGCACCAAAAAAAAAGAGAAGCAAGATTGAAAATATTTGGTCTAAATACTTGAAGGCAGTTAATTTAAAAGGTAATTAATTACTTTTAGGGCAGGTGTAACCTATTGTATCAATGCACTGAATTGTAAATGTTTCAGCAAGCTTCACACATCTGCTATTACTCATCAGTAGCCATTAGCATTCATTGTTATAACACTCACTGTTAAGATCTTTTAACATTCTTCTGGCACCTTTCTTTTCTCTTAGTTGCTTAGCAAAAACGATAGCTTAATTCGTTTTAGAATATGAGCATGTATTGGTTGAGAAAAGATTGCACAGAGAGCACTTAAATAATTAAAATGAAATCTAGAGGAAATATGTATTCTTTGTAAACCAATTCAAATTCACTTCTATGTTTCCAAATATGTTAATGTCAGTTCCTAATTATAATATTGTCCTTGCCACATACTATTAAGTTGTAGTGCAGGCTACCCATCTACAAAAGGTAAAAGTGAGCTCAAAATGTATCATATAAAAATACTTTTTAAATTAATTGCTTGACATATCTGTTGTATAACAGAACAGTGGGAGCTTAGAAAGGAAGCTGCAGTTGAATAACATACATTTGCATTCCAGAAGTAGCATAAAGTGTTATTTTATCTTAAGCATAGTATTTTAATTGTTATATAAAACTTTGTCTAAAACTATAAATTATTGCTTACAGTGCCCCCTCTAGGGATGTTTCTGTCCTTTGATTAATAGAGATGCTATCATGATATAAAATGAGATCTTATTGCTACCCCAGAGACTAATTTTCATCCTTATCATATGTGTGATCACTATGAAGACACCTTCCATGGCAAAAGACACAAACAGATACTTATTTTGGAGTCTGACTCCAAGTACTGAATTGGAATATTTTCAGAATTACCTTGGTTACCAAGTGGACTGATTTTAACCTAAGCTGTCTTGAATTTATATGCTAGATAAGCCCAAAATTCTCACTGAAGAGAATTTATTTTATTTTCTCTAGAGTGACAAAGCTGAATAATAGAATATTTTTGGGAAAACACGAGGTTAGGTAGTAAGTATGTTTGCATCACAGTGTCTTAATACTTACGAAAAATGTTTTGCATTGATTAGTAGCCTGCTGGTTAAATACTGTGGTTTTGAAAACTTTAACCTTCATTTCACACATAATTTCTTCCTCATCTCCGAAATGATTTATCAGATAGATTTTCTTGCCCACAAATGTAATTCTTCTTCTTTGTTGTGGTGAGGTGGTATTGACAGTCTGGAGAAATAAGATTATTTGAGGTGTTTTCCTGATCCAAAATTATTTCCAAACCTATGGACTGTATACAGTTCTGAGTGTGGTCCTATATTTAAAATATATTTTCTGTGCCATTGAGGAAGTTTGTCCTCAGCTTCTATATAAGGTAAATACACAAATCAGAAATAATTTTCTGATATACAAGAAGAGTAAGCATTATGTGATTCACTTTTAATAGGAAATTTCAGTTGCCAAATAAGTTCTTGTTTTTAAAACCTGAGGGGTGACTCTTCCATTTTTCTTTCTTCAGCCCCTGTCACGTTGGAGGGAGATGCTTCATTTCTTATCATTACTATAATTCAAAAAAAAACTTACTTCTCCATCCCTCTCTGAAAATTGTAAAAGAAGCAGTTGCCTGAAATGTGAAAATGGTGTTGGCAGATATTTGACATTTATATGGGGTTCATTCAAATAAATGTCAAAAAGGTCAGAGTTTCACATCAGCTTTTAGTTTCAATTCAGTCTTTTGAATTATTAGGAAAATTACATTAACTTCTTTTTTTGCTTCTGATGTAGCAAATTCTTCTTGGCAAAGAAACTAAAGGAATTCTTTAGAAAATTAACAGTAATTTCAATTTAATTATCCCATTCAATTTTAGTGATATAGGTCATGACTACATCTTATCATTGTTGTAAAGCAATTAATTCATAACACATAGGCTTAGCTAAAAATTAATTCTTGTAACTAAAAATGTAAACCTAAAATAAAATAGTAGCATTTGATTTATGAATTCAATTACAAAAGTACAGAATATATATTTACAGCATGCAGTTTCCTAAAATATTCCTATATGCAGCTTTCAGAAGGTAGAAAGATTGCAACTATAATGAATATTATGTGGGACATTATTAATGGACTCTGCTAATAGGGCTTTCTAACAGATGGAAAAAGAACTGCCAGTGTCAGGCTCTTTTTAACTGCATACAGCTTTACAGAGAAAGCCCAATGAAACATCGGTACTAAAGAACACATAACTTCTGCACAGATACATGTAGGTTAATTATTTGTGGAACCAGCCTTCTCCACATCTGAAGGAGATTGTGACAAGGCGTAGGGCACTCCCTGTTGCCCCAGGTGTAAATGAATGAGGCAAGTGACAGTGCAAAGGAGGCAGCCAGCATTGCTGGCCCACGGTAAGCTAGACCTGGGCTCTGTGTGACCCCTGCTGAGCCTCTTGCTTCACTGAGGTTAGGGCACTTCTAGCCGTCACGTTTCATTTTGTGAAGAGATAATGAACCCAGTAAAAGATACTTGATGTTAAAAGCCCTGAATGACAGCATATGCTTTCTGTCTCTGAACCGTATCCAGTCGCAGCTGTCAGATGCACAGCTGAGAAAATACAGCTCCAGCTGCTGCTGCCTCCCACCTCGTTCCTCCATCACAGACAACATGTAATTTCCTGAATGGGAAGTCACTGAGTGCAGTAGTCATCCTAAGTGCTACTGACTTACAGCCCTGCTACTCCTGCAAGCAATGCTTCACTTTTCAGGAAGAGTTCATAAAAACTGGGTTACTTTCCCAGGCAGTAGCAGCCCAGTTCTCTGTTGTCTAAGCACATCACCCCGCTGTCAGCTCGGCAGGCTCCTTCCCGGCGACACCCGGGGAGTGTGGCACGGTGCTGCGGGAAGCACAGGCTGCCGGAGGTGTTGGGCTGTGTCACCGCCAGCTGAGCCCGCAGGGAGCGCTGGCTGCGGAGTCCTGCTGGGAAAGGGAGCGCAGGAGGTCGGGAGCAGTGCCGCAGTAACACGTTATCCCACCTGCAACACCTGGCTTCTCTTACCGGAAAGTAGTTCAGGTATCGTGGTACAACACTAGACTGTACTGTGAAAACATAACCAACAAGGACTTCTGGAAGACATTAATCACTCCCTCCCTTGTTTTCCCTTTGTCTGAGGTCGACTTATTTTTGTTACGAGTTCTGTGTGTAGAGACAGTCCTTTGTATTACTCACTCCATATGTTAGAGACTATTTCAGGAAGTTTCCTCACAGGTTTTTTAGTCTGGTTTTACTGTGAATGCAGAAACACTGAATTGCAATGGTAGTGGAGGTAGCAGTTAGGATGATCTCTTGTGAAGCAGAAGAACATGCTAAAATCCCTTCCCTGAGGGAGAGAGAGAATAACTTGCTATTTGAACTTCTGGCCAACTTGAACACCACCTTATCATCTGTTCACATGTGGGGGCACACATATTTTCTTCTGATGACATTATTATACATTGTAGAAAACACTTTCATCTTTATTGAGAGAAACACTGCCTCTCTGGGCCGCTGCTCAGGATGTTCACCCATCAGGTGGAATATCCTACATATGTGACCCAGTCAGGTGTTGTGAAATCCTTCTCCAGCAACAAGCATGGACCAAGTGGTCTCAGTGAAGTTCTTTGGTTTCTAGTCTGATGAATAAAAGAGAGGATAATTTTCAGTTTCTTAAAACTACTCCATGTTTTCCTCTAACCCAGGTTTTTTGGCTAAAACAGTATTTTTTTTACTGGATTAATGATAAAAAAATCCACCTAGCTGTGGACTTCAGCACAATGGGGACTTGGCCAGGGTACATAAAGGCATCCTGGATTTCTGTCCTATGTTAAATGTCAGTCCAAAGCAATTTCTTCCACTTCAGGGATTTCCTGCTAATTGAGAGAAACTTAGCATGAAGCATTGCTGGATTTAGGGAATATAGTTACTAGCCTTGAGTTGCCAGTATACTGCATAAATTTTTAAAATTCTTCTAGAAAGTGTAGCATAATGCAAATCTGTCAGATTTTTCCAAACTTAGTGATTCTCTCAGCTGTGCATGCTCCTCCTTTTATCTGATTCATAGTAGGTAGCTCAGCTAAGCTCATGCTTGCTAAAGACTTCACTGAAGAAAATGAAAATTAGAGAACTGTCTTTTGGCCATTTTAGTTTTCTCAGTCAGCTGGACTCTGCTTGGCAATGAGTAAACTTCAGAGAATTCCACATTTACTGAACTATTGAGCACTAATTCCAAAACCAATTAATTCAAACAAGGTCACATTGGATGAGGGAGGTTTCAATTAGAGCTCCTACAATTACTTGGGATGCCTGAGGAATTGCAGGTTTCCCTTGTCCTGACTTCAAGCTATTTTCAGCTTTTCATTTTCAAGTAAAGGGCTACGTAAAAATGGGAATTTTTACAGCCCATGTTTGATATTTAGCTACAAAAATCTCATGGTCAGTGAACTGATTGCACAGTCGTGTACTTACAAAAATGGATGGATGAGAATATCTGTTCCATAGCACAGCTATGCTTTCATACCCTAAAAGGACTGATTCACTGGTTGCTATCTGAACCCTCATAACATTAGTTCTTATTTTTAGGTTTTGCTCATTTGTTGGGTTTTTTTTTAATATATGAGGATACCAAAGGTGGGCAAAAGCCATGGTGCTACTACATATGACACCCCTCCCATGAGAAAAACATAAGAGAGTTGGGACAGCTCAGCCTGGGGAAGAGAAATCTCACAGGGAATTTTATAAATGTGTATAAAAACTGAGAAGAAATGCTCTTCAGTTCTTAGAAGAAAAATGGTTTATAAGCAACAGATGTGTGATTTTCTTTTATTTCTCTAAGTATGAGATACTTCATCCAGGTGGTTGTTTGCATCTTCTTAACCCGATGCACTATGGCTAGGAAAACCCAGCCAAATGGGGGAAAACATATGTATGAAGTTACATCTCCACAATTTCTGTTCTCTCTATAGAAATAAATGCTCAGTCTGAGAGGATTTTATTGGTATCCATTGTTAAGTGATAGCTAGCAGTGGAATCCACAACAGGTATGTTTAAAACCACAAAACACTGAGTCCAAATAAGATATAGAAGGCTGTGTTCTCGATCATAATTTATTATGTTGACTTTCCTTAATTACTGTTGGGGCTCCATGGAATTATCTGACACTCCAACTCTCTGCAGGAAACACACCATCTATCTCTGGGAGCACTTGGGCATCCTGAGTTAATCCTTTGATGCTGTGCCAACTTGTGTCCCTATACTGTGAGAATAAATCTTATCCTAACAAATGATGAGCCCGGTTCTACGCTTGGATACGCACACATAATTTTCATTGCTCTGGGTGTATCTGGAGGGCATAATTAGTCTTTAATTTTTTTAAACATATTGAAGTTCTGCTGTTATGCTGATGCTGCTGTTCACTAGCAGCTCTACATGGTGGAAATGGCCCAGGGAGTCACTGGGATGAAGGTGATACAAACACTTTGGTTCAAGGAGTTAGACAGAGGATGGCCAAGGGGCTGTCACAACTGTTCACAACTCTGGGATTCCTGGAGATGGAGTAAGGCTGTGCTAATCAGGGCTGCCTGGACTTTTCAGGCTGATGAGGCATGAAAGCAGTTGGAGCAGTAGCCAGGAGCTTTTCATAATTTTCATTCTCCCTGGTACAGATTATCTTCAGAGTCAAAGATAAAAAATGAAGTCACTGTCTTCCATCTATGGTTAGTTGAAAAATGTGTAATGAGTGTTTCTCTCTTGCTCCTGCTGTTCTGTGCTTGACAAAACTCCTCCGTAACCCATTGGATTTGCCAGACAGCTTGTTCTTTTTTTGTTAAAAAGAACACCTATGCTCCCTCCCCTGGCAGAATTTGGCTTCAAAGCTAGTCTGTTCACAGAGTTTTCTCAGCTATGTTTTTTTTTATGGTATTATATGGTAAAAAAAAAGAGAAGAATTTATCAGAAAAATATAACACGCAGAGAAGGTGATTCACTGCTAACTGTTTGAACCCTTCCTGACGTGGTAGGAGCTGACAGTGGCAGATGTAAATCTCAGCCCAGCTGTTTACCCTGAGGTTGCCAGAGGGCTTTGTCCTCTGGTGGGTCTGTGGAGCTGGGGGAAGCACACAGGGTGGGTGACCCTGGAAGCACCAGTTGATCCTGCTTCCTTGCAGTGAAAAAGAAGGAAGGACCCTGCCCACACTTCTCCTTCTGGGTTCCTCTGTGAAAGAAAATAACTTCTAAGGAGTCTGCTCAGAAGCTCTGCATGTATTCAGTCCTGGTTTTTGTTGAAGGCATATACATCAGGAGCTGTAATGGTGATATGTGCACTGGAACTACATTCCTTGCCGTGCTCGGTGTACAAACATCATTTAATCCATTTCTGCATCAGGAAACTTATTCAGACTCACATCTACCCTAGAAAGACAGTTGATAAACCTGGTACTTCAAACGTACTTGAAAGATTTTTTCCAGAGCATCAGAGAAAATAAAGATACTAAAATTGGTGACATTCCTAGGGCATAACCTGACAGAATTAGCCTTTGACCAGACAGGTTAGTTGAACTGTGTTGGGTTAGCCTCCAGGTCAAGTCAACTAAACATAGATGCTTTTGTGCAATCCAATTGTCTAAATTCCCATGACAACAAACTCTGATTAGTTCAAAGACAATTGGCTGGTACCATTTGAGACATTTGACACATCTGCACAGGACCTAGAAGTGAATTGCATCATTCTGGACAAGAAGCTGTTGTCTAGGTAGTCTTTGACTCAGACTGAATATAATGTATGGATCCTATTGTGCACCAACAGAGAATCAACAGACCCCAACCTACGCTGAGGTGTTTTATTGTCACCTAATAGCACTTTGATATTTCCCAAAAAAGTCTTACTTGCTGTAAGGCCGAGGTTCAGTCTCAGCATGCAGTCCATTAAAATGTACACATTGGAAACCACAGATACCAGGGCAATCCCAGCAACATACTATTCCTCCTCAAGGGCAACGAGAGGACATCCAGGATTCGGGAAGATACTGAGTTTGAAGTGAATGAAAACAGCATATCAAGGACCCATCAACAAGTCATGATTTTTATATGCATTTCTTTACCTTTTGGGACATTCCTGTGTCCAGAAAAATACATATATTTCCATTCTCTGTCTCCTTCCCCCAATCAAAGAAATGATACAAATTGCAGTCATAAAAGTTCATCTCACATGATACATATATCTAAAATGTAGGTGTCAAAGGCAATCACATTCATATGCAATTATAGTCAATAGATAGATATGTCCTTTTAAACTTGTACCCGTTATTAAAGAAGTGGTCCTCTGGACATCCCTGTTTCTCTCTGTTGTCTATTAAAGTAGCCTACAATGATAGCATTGTATAGCTAGCTAACTTTCATAAATCTAAGGCAAAAGTTAAGCCTATTCAATTGCATTATAGGGTTAAAACAAAGGTTAAATTCTGGTCCCACTGAAAACAAGGATAACTGAGAGAACCATGCTCCAACTTACAAAGCTGAGAGGTCAAAACACAGTAGCATCGTTTTCTATACCTAAATACAGGGCTAGGAGCCTGCAAGTAGCTTTCTTAGCACAGGTTTTGACACTCATACCGACTCCATCTGCTTCTCGGGTAAAATGATTATTTGATTTGACAAAAAAGAGCACTCTGAGTTTGTGGTCCAGCCTTGTAGCTCTCTGTGATTAAATTATTTGTTTAAAGGTATTAAAGTACATTTGTTTAAAATAGTTAGTAATCACTTAAGTTCTTTAATGTCAGATTATTATCATAACACAGTGATAAAATTGTGCAGCATTTTCTTAAAGTAAGCAAATTGTTTTTCTCATCCTCTTCATCCTAGAATTCCTTACTGTAAGTCAAATAAAATTACAAGCTACATAGTTACTGTAAGAAAGAGAATAGAAAATATAAAACCAAAACCATTATAAGCCTACATAATATATTCATGAGGGGGTTTAGGAGGCTGATGGAAATTAATTTAACTGAATGAGAAGGGTATGTGGGAGTTCAGGACGAAATTCTACTGAAAAACATTTTCAATTTTTGGTTTTACTTCAATGTGAAAAAAGTAGCACAAGAAGAGCGATTCTTAGTGTTTGGAACTCTTTTTTCTCTTTGTCTCTTACTGTGTTGATGATGAGACAAATGCAATCTGTATTCCTGAAAAGCTGCACATACATTTTGAAAATGAAATATAGTTAAAGGAACATTTATCCTTCCTGTAACTGAAAAACGGAGATGGTGTTTTTTAATGCAGCTTCAGTATTTTAGAGGCACATAGGAACTGTTTAGAAGAGCAGTACAGCTGTCAGCACTTCGCCGTGCCATCTACAGGATACTGGTTAGGCTATAATTTCTTGCTAATTAACTGATCTAAAATAGAACCCTTTGTAACCAGTCCATCAGCAATCTATGAGGTTTGTGTTGCCCACATCTCTTTTAATTTTAGCAAAGGCCTACAGTTTCTGATCTTGATGTCTTGTTTGATTTGCATTTCTGTTTTGAGACTAACATTAATTACACTGTCAAAACAGATTTTATCGTTTATGTAACATGGAGCTGCCTACAGACCTAAGTTCTCTCAATATGGAGGTAACATCTTGCGCACTGAATTGATTATAGTAATTCCTTTTATCCTTTTCTTCTCCAGGGAGACTGTAGTGGCTCCAGCTTTTTCCAAATTTAGTGGTCACATTTCCAGTTAATTGTTAATTTCCCGTACAAAATCAGATAGATGTACAGAACTGAAGCCTAAAAGGATCTACTCTGAATATTGAGACTAACCTCTTGTACACCCCAATTTATTTTCTTTTTTTTTTCTTTTGAAAAAAAGAACCTTATCCAGTAATTTTTCCTTACCCCAGTAAATTTTAGTTGAGGTTATATGTCATACTAATGATTTCAGCAGTTTTTAAGATAGCTGTACAGATTCTGTTTAGCAGAGAGATGTCAAAGACAGATGCTGCTTAAAAAAATAGGTTTTTTATATGTAATTTGTTTGACAGCAGTGTCTCAGTGATGTGCTATTTTGAAAAACTCTTTTAAAAAGTTGTAAATAGGAAGCTCAGTTCTTGTCTTTCAATAATATATTAATATAATGGTCCAGATCCTGAGCTGGTATGAATTGGTTACATTCCACTGACTTCAATATCAACATTTTCAATGGGATTAACAGCATGTTCTAGTCTAGTGCCTCAAACTAGTCCTTTAATTTTAAAAATTACAGAAATACAGAAGGTCTGCTTTTCATACCTGTCTGCAGTTACAAAGATACCTTGGGCAAAGCTGATACTGGCTGTATGTAGTAGCTTTAGCAGAAGGGATCAAGGTGCAGGAAATTAGGTTTCAGTCATTACTGCAGGCAAATTCCATTCAGATTTGCTTTACCATCCAGCTCAGAGGGGATGTGGAGTGGGGGAAATGAAGCTCCCACCTTTCCAAAGAACACTGGTAACAAAAGACAGGAGAGGTTATGTCCCAGTGCAAACCGGTGTGTCCCAGGGACAGAGCTTTTGGCTGGAGTTTATCTCACCCCTTTAGGCATTTCATAGCACCATGGAATCATTAAGGTTGGATAAAACCTCCAAGGTCATCAAGTCCGACCTTTGACTGAACACCACCGTGTCAACTAAATCCAGTGCCAGGCCCACTTGTTTCTTGAACACTTACAGGGATGGTAACTGTCAAAATTAGGTGTCCTGATTTGAGCTGGTTGTCCTTGATTGTCTTCATGGTTGACAGAGAAAAGCATAGGATGATTCATTTCCTGGTAAAATAAGCATCTAAGATGGGCGAGAATTGCCCCCAGAATTGCTTATTTTTCTCACAGCAATTCTAAAAGAGATTGGACAACTAATTTAGACCTGGATGATTGGGTTTTTTTCAGTGACTGATGTCAGATGAGATGGATTCCCATGTATAGTTCTCAAAAACTGTCTTGAAGGTATGGTGTAATTCACTGCTACCAAAAGACCCTACTTAAAATATTGGAACAGGGTAAATGCAACATTTTTGCCCCCACAGACTATGTCAACATGAGACTACTGATTAACATGTGACTTTGGGGTATAACAAATATCCAGGTCTACTTAATCCTAAAACATGTAAAATGATCCAACAGGAAAAAAGGTTACAAAGTTATAGATGCATACTACCCAGAAAATGCTTTCGATTATGTAGTTTAAATAAAATGCAACCCATCATATAAACTGTGCTGATAAAAATCGTCTGGGTGTAAGCAGTCTTTCACAAAAAAATCTCATAAAAATATCACTGTGATATTTTTATATCATATTTATATATCACGGTGTTTTATATATATCAGCATTTCTTACTGTTTAATCTCAAAAGGAAGAAACAGGGTTTTTTCACAGATATCCAAGCTCAAGACTCTACTGAAAACTGTCTGGTCCCTTTACTGGCTAGGATTCATCATGGAGGGCTGAATGAGAAAAGGGAAAAAGCAGGGAGATAGGTTAATAACTGAAGTATCTTTCTGTAGTGGTCTGTGATTATGTTAGAAAGAAATGTATTCAAAATTTAATTAAAATAATTAACTTAATTAAAACCAAAATTATCTCTTGAATTTCAATCACAGTATGACATTGGTAAGTTTTAATGACTACTTTTGCAAGGTTTGACTATCCTTACAATTAAAAAAAAAAACAAAAAAAACCACTCTCAACTACCTAAAAATGGAGAAACTCTTGAACATGGAAAGCCCTCAGAAATTACAGGATCTTTCACTACCAGAGCAGCAAGCAAAGGTGTGGACGTTTCCAGGGAGCAGCAGAGGAAAGGGCTGGAGAACGCTGGACTGTATGTGACATTTCCCTCACCTCTCCCTCCACACTCACATACAGAGAACGTTTCAGTTTAAGTGCGTGTGTTAGAGAAGCACGCCGAAGGACCTGCATTTACATTCAGGTCTAGGCACTGATTTGCTCTAATGGAGCAAATCACTCTTTTTGTCTGTGCAGGCTGAGCACATACTGCTCCAACATTGAAAGGAGAAAGTAGAGACTCCAATCATTAGTGTAGGTTTTGAGGTAGCCACTGAGGGCACACATTGAAAATGGCAGGCTTGGATCCAAATAGACTGATTTAACCTTTTCCTCTAACAGATTCTAACAGATCCATTTTTCTTAATTAAATACCAGAGGCTACACATGTCAAAATTAAGCATTTTAAAATCTTTTTATTATGACTGAACTTTAAAAGTATTACTGATTCGAGAAGGAAACCCCTTACTAACATTTCAGAATTTGACTAAGAAAAGCAGATTATTTTGTACAATTAAAGTGGCCTGTTTGACACTACAGTCTCCTTTTAATGATGTTTGGCATCAGGGACCAATGTAGATGAAAGTTGAAAAGAGGCATATATAAAAAGATATGTCCCAACACCCTCTCTTTTAAATAGGGACTTGTATTCTTATTTTTGGCATCCATGGCTTGTTAGAAAAATCATCAAAGAGTTAATTCTTTTTGTGAGAAATAAACTCTTTTAGTGTCCGAGATTTTTTTTCTCAAAAGTCCCCCTTGATTTCTTAATGTTCTTTTAATGATCATCATTCTGTGTTTTGAGAAGTAACTGTTAGGCATCCATATGTACATTTTTATTTTAGGAGTAACTCAGTTCTCCTGATGTTAGATGGAGAGCAGTGAAGAGATTTCGGGGCATTTCAGGGACAGTCATGTTAGCTGGGATTTTCAAAGCCTTTGGCTAGAACAATATACACCATTGTCAAAAGACTATTCCAAAAACTGAGTACTCTTTTGATACAGGATTAGATTTGATCGTGGCCTTTCATTATGAGAAGGTCTCTTTTTCCTCTTCTGAAATAATTTCAGGGTTGGTGTTCACCTTCCCTGTGCAAAGCAGATCTAGTGCCAGCCTGGGCATCTGCATTGTGTTTCTCCTGGTGCTGTGGTTCCTCAGAGGAGCCCTGTGTGCCTTCAGCAACATGCCCCTGGGACCTCTGCCTCCAGGGCAGCTGCAAGCTCCCTCCAGAGTAATTATCCTCCTTCTGAATAAACCTCCTTACAAAACAGAAAATCGAGTTTACTCCTGCCGTGTGTCATAAGGGACAACCATTTCCTTTAATTGATGGTGCTTTCATGTAAATTCATCATCCAGCTAACTTTGTGATCTCAGCCTAAATAATGTTATTTTGACTAAGTGTTTAATGGTTATATTGATTTGTAAAAACCCCTCAGGTGATTCTGTCTTGTAAATGGACGAAAAGTGGTGATTTATTAAAAGGCTGCCTTTTAAAAGGTGTGAATGTCACCCACGGCCACTGCTATTTCATCAAATAGATCACGTCTCTCCTTCTGCCTTGTGTTTGTGAAGGTCTATGGCTAACCTGAAGTTATATTTAAATTGACTTATTTTTGTAATTTTAGTTCTAGTATAAACTTTGTTGGCACTGAAATATGGGCAGAATAACTGACTTCTATGGCTGTATCAACAGTAACTTTTAGCAAGTTTAGACAAATGCAGTGTAGATTAAGAGGGATATTCTGCTTCCAGCTATATCAGTTAAACTGTTGCTTATGAATTATCAGGAAATCTTCCTTGTATTTCTACTGTGTGTATCCAAACCACCAAATTGCCAGTTCTCCAGTGCTGGAATTATCTTCCTGGCTACTCTGCAGTATTGCCATAGTGCCTGATATTCTGGTTGTGACTGGTGCTGCCTCGCTGGCATCACACAGCACATAAAAAAAAAATTAATGTGGTTTACAAAACAGGTCATTCGTAGCCACCTCCGTGCCAAATTCAGCACTGATAGGCAATCTTGTGTATGTGAGGGTCTGGCAGTTAGTATATCAATCCTTACAAAACTAATTTGATGTTTTACACTTTTTCCTGACGGGGTGATGACTTAACGCATGTTATGCTGCATTGCTACCTGCTCATTTCTCCTGAAAAATTTATACCTGGCTTGCATCATCGTTTAATCTGGCCCACTACGAACCAGCATAAAACCATTTTGTTTTCTCTCCATTTCTCTAACAATGTCCTTCCTGAAAGGAAAATCCAGTGGAGCTAATTGCACATATTTATATTGAAGTGGGGCAAGCACCTAAGCAGTTAATACTTTGATTCAAATGCAAGTCTGAAATACCCATATGGTTTAGAATTAGAACTGGTTTTTGCAATTTTTGTAATTTTTGATTGATTATTATAAGCTAATAGATGGAGACAGAATGTGGGTTAGGAACTTTAAAAAATATTTTTCCCACTTTATTAAATTAGGCAAAAAATAAATTCTGCTTTCTATATCAAGATAGCCTTTGAATGCAACTGGAAATAAAATTTTAGTTTCTTTTTCTAGTTTATTCATGAAAAAGACATATTGATGTCTTGTGCCATCTACTTTCTTTTTCTTTACATTTCAGAGCAGCTTTTGATTTTACAAAGTGATTAACAGCATGGCAGAGGGCTGTTGCTTTTACTTGGCTTGAGCCTCATTGCTCAGCAGCAGGACTGGTGAGAGAAATATCAGGAATCTTCAGGATATGCACACTAAAACCACTAAAAAACTGAAAAAACCAGAAAACTAAAGAAATCAGAAATCTTTGGTCAGCACCAGAAACAACAGGAGGTTATCCCGGACTGACGTTTTATGTGTCTAAACGTGGAGTGGGGTCTCTGGCATCTGCTCAAGTCCACAATTTAAATCAGTCTAAAGCCATCCTGCGACAGCTCTGCCCTCCTGGTGCTGTGCTCTTTGACACCCCAGCCTCATGTTGGGTCTCATCCCCTGCTGTTATGCTGCCTCTGGCACCCAGCTTGTCCTCACTGAAGACAAGAATTCTCCATCCCAGTCTTCCCGTTCCCAGTTCAGTTTTCATCACCCTGTAGAGCTGTGGGGCATTGTCCTCAGCCAGTGCTCAGCACCCCGAGACTGCACTGCCCAGCACCAGCCCTCTCTGTGGGGCCAGCAAAATCCTCCGCAGCTCTGGGGTTTGCAGAGTGATGGGGAAGACACAAAGCAGTGCTGAGGAGGTTTTGTATGCTTGCTTTGGACTAAAAGCTACTAAGGCAAATAAAATTTACAGGGTAGAGGATGATGCAAAGCTGACAGGAGCCCCTGTCCATCAGCATAAGCGGATGATAAATAAAAAGTTAATTTTGTATTAGGAGAAGGAAGTGTTTCTTCCCATATGTAATGTGTTGTACTTACAAATGCCAGAACCAAGAATTGGACATGGTAGAAAAACATGTTATTGTTGATAACAGGAATATTGCCAGATGCCATTATTAATGGAAACAATTTGCAAGTGATATAAAATTTCATGCTTCAGACCTTAAGGCAATACTTATTTATTAGAGATCAAAACCCAAGCATAAACAGTAAACTATGGATTACTGTGTTCCTTTCTCCTTTAACAAGACCCTAATCTGTTATGTAGTCATCTCTTAAGTCAGCAACACATGTCAAGTTATCCCATTTACTTCACTAGAACCACTTGAGTGATTAAAGCAAATAGAATTTGGTAGCAAGATTTGACTCTCAAATGCATGTCTCTATCCTCTTACTTGATTTTGATAGTCTCCAATTAGTCCCAGATTTCTGTCTCTGAAACTGTTATTCCAGATATGAACTCATTAACAGTGTAGAGATGGATTTTTTTATTCCCTGCTCAATATTTGATCTCTGTGACTGTATAGGAATTAATTGGATTTCTTCCTGCCATATTTCACTGTAAATATGTAGCCAGTTTCTCACAAACTTCCAGTCTTTCTCCTGGTTTCTTCTACTTGTTGAACATCTGTGGGATTTTTAATTCCTCTTTAGTGTTCACAATCAAATGCTTGCCAGAATACTGCAGTTACTCTAATACTTGGTAGCTTTAAAACACATCACTTCACTGAAATAATCAGACTTTTTAGAATAAAAAATTCAATCCTGGGGGGGGGAAAGAGCAGGGGGAGGAGGGGGGGGGAGAAAAAAAGGCAAGAAATTGTTTTGGTTTTGCCACAAGGAGAATTTTTCTTTTTCAGAAATGTAAATGAAGATTAAGTCAGCTATGAAGGGTTGCAACAGCAGTTTAACATTTATATTCATTAGACAGAGAAGGGATCTGCTGCTCAAGTAGTAGGGATATACCTGCTTGTGATGTTTCATTATCACATTAACCATATGTTTCATCATTCACTGCTATTCTTTTACATGAAGACAGATGTAAAAAACAGTAAAGTAGTTATCACAGTGATAACCTGTCTTATGTTACAGGTAAAATTGGCTTCCTGTGCTGGATATAGTTCACCCTATTTCACCCCATTGTCTCTATTTCTAATGTTTCCCAGCACTTTGTTCACTTGCATCTACATTTGCAGGGGGAAGGTGAGGGAGCAGCATTATGTCAACTCTCTTAGTGGAAACATCCTCAGACCCACTGCTTGAGTTCATTAGACACTGTCTTAATTTCCAAGCTTTACATCCTCCCCCTTCTGTGAATTTTCTGTACTCCCTGAAAAATACTGAGTTTTTCTTTCTTCTTAACTGCTGGTTACAAAACTGACAGGAGATAAGATTGGTGATAGGACAACAAAATGGCACTTCAAAAAAAGTAGTCTCAGATTCTGAAGAGCATGTTTCATGTATTTTACGTGTTTCACTCAGAGCAATTTAGCTCAGAGCAAGGCTCTAAACCTCTACCAGAATTGAGTAGCATGAGTAGTAATTCAAAATGTTCTTTAAATGAAGCTTTTCACTTCCTAGCTCTGCCTTGCTCTCTTTTAGGTATGATAACTCTTTTATTTATGATTATCAGGAGTCAACATTTTAGGAGTCATTTTCTCTAGACTCACTGTTCACATAGGCTAGCCTGGTGATACAGACACAGCGGTCCAAGGTGTTAATTCCTAAGCTGATCTCTTCACTCCAGACAGCTGCAACATAGCCTTATATCAAAAAAACCCCACAACTGGGGAGGCTGACTTCATTGCTCATCAGCCCATACGAGTGTAATGGGAAGAGGAACTCTTGCTGAGTGCTTTTGGGACTCAAGTAACCCTAATTCCAAGGTTACCTGAGTTACTGTTGCAATGTCAATCCGTTTAGTAACACTAGACAAAGGCAAACTGACTCCTGTAACTATACGAGAAGTGAATTGGATTTGGTTTCCCCATACAGAGATAAAGAAATACATATCACAATGCATTTTTTTGATCAGTTGCTAATTTTATTAATTATGATTATATGTGCTTTGGGGAAAATACTCTTCCGCAACAGAAATACTCTTATTAGTACAAAAAAAAAAAAAAAAAAAGTGTATAGTGGGCTTAGACAACTAGAAAATTCAGCTGTGTGATATTAATGACTAAATATTAATCTCTATGAAATTTTAAAAATTTTATAAGGAAGCAGTATTGGCACAGTTCTGCATCTGTAGAGTTTTCTTGGATGTTTTATTGAGCCTTATGCTGGAAGACAGAATCTGTGTTAAACCAGCCTCAGAACTGCTCTGCTCATCAAAGTCTTAACAGCTTTGCATATATTATAATATTTTTAACATGCCTGGAATTTCCTTTTGTTCACTGTATTGTGGATATTTTTAAAATATATGCTTCTTACACAAGTAAGTAGCCAACCTTCCTTAATTCCAACCAGAGCACCTGGAAGGATTTTAAAAGGTTAAAATGTGGCATACCATAAAGTAGAAGTTGCTCAATAATATTTTGTTCCAGTATATTGATGCTATTTTCTTAATATACTGTATCCATACAAAGCTCACAGTTCAGATGATAAGAACATGGAAAAAAAAATCTTTCTTTATTCCTCTTATGAGCTTTGTCCCATAATCTCAGAAGCCCCAGTGTGTACCTACCCAGCACAAGTCTTAACACACATATCCTCACTAACTCTCTTTCATCTTCACTGTAATTTGGGAGTCACATTTCCACCCCTTCCTTCTTCCTTCAGGAAACAAATGCTTCTGCAGATACCCATCTGACTCTGAGAGACACTTTCAAATAGTAGTGAGGTTTATGAAGAGCACAATGTTACACCGTCGTAATTCTTAAGTAGCACAATCTTAAGGTGATTTCTGTTGTCAAGTTTCCATCAGATTAACCTTGATTTCTTTCTTTTTCTCTTTTCTTTTTTCTTTTTGCTTGTTTTTTTTTTTCCTTTTAATTCTTTCCATAGCTGTAACTTATACAAGTTACAAAAAAACACCACCACCAGTACCCCCTCGTACCACTTCCAAGCCGCTGATCTCCGTCACGGCACAGAGCAGCACAGAATCCACCCAGGATGCCTATCACGACAGCCGGACTCAGAGGATATCCCCGTGGCCGCAGGACGGGCGAGGGATGTACAACTCCACCGACAGCTTGGACAGTAACAAGGCCATGAACCTCGCCCTGGAGACGGCGGCTGCCCAGCGCCACACGGCCGAGAGCCAGAGCACCTCCATACGGACCAGCGACAAGGCCATCCTCGTGACAAAGGCAGAGGAGTTCCTTAAGAGCCGACGTTCCTCTATAGGGATCCAGGTAGTCTATCATTAACATCTGTCTGTGATGAATTGCTTGTCTTCTTTCTGTAAATAGCATAGAATGAGTCATTCAGCTTCACTTGCTCTAATAATCTAACAAACAACCCCTGGCTGCTTAGCGTTAATTGCAATTCACATCATGGCTGTGCAGAAAATTCTTCGGCTAATACACTGTACTTGGGAGAAAATGAATGAATAAATCTCTAGGGAGGTTACCTGTCGTTAACACTTGATATGAAAATTATACTGCAGAGCTACAGGTGAACAGCATGTTCATCTCCTTCCCTCCATGAATTCACAGTCCTTTTTATAGAATTTCATCATCTTTAAAATGCTTTACTGTACTTTTTCCATTATATTTCTCTTTTGACCTTGAAAAATGTGTAAAGCCACTCAATCTTCAAGTGTTCTACCTAAAAAGAGACCTTGCCCTTTGAGTTGTGCTGGGAAGAAGGTACCAAAAAAGAGAAAGAAATGTTCTAGTGCAGATACAGCATAATTAGAGATGGCAAGTAATGAAATAACATTAATAAACACAGCCTTTGAGCATTCTTCCATTTGTCCATCAAAACCCACAATATTTATTTCACCTTACAAAATGTGTGTCAGACTGTGGAAAGCTCGGTCAAGTTCTGTTGTTTCAGGCAAATGAAATAAGACAATTCCAAATGCAAATTTTGATTGCTATTCCTTCTACTAAACGGAAAGTACTAGGTAGCTAGAAATGGTCATTTGTTCAAATCTTCAGGAAATACCAAGTAATAATAAAATAATAAAAATCGGAAAGTTCAACTTGCAAAGAATATGCAGTCCTTTGAGACATGAGTAGAGGAAAATTTAGGCTTCTGTTTTGCTGAATATTTCCTTTTACATCACTGGGTTCACTTCAATGCTTACTTTTGCTAGATCGGCTATAGAGAAAGTGACATTTATTTTGACATAGGTGTTGTGGAGACAGTACAGTCTCATAGATCTTGAGAAGGAACATAGATCAACATAGATCTTGAGAAGGTAATTGTCTGTGTGAAAAAGCCGAGTAAGTGACTGTATATTAGAAATATACAAGGATATAAAAGAAAGTATATTATTTTCTTTAAAAAGTAGTAATTCCATTTCCATTAATTTTGTAATACAGTCATAGAAAAGTGTTTGGGTTAAGCATGTCACAGCTGCTGATTGAACTTAACAGGTTAACATTTTAGTGTACTGTAATTTTGCTGTTCCATAATGCATTAGACTAATGGGAAGGAATCAGCTTTGCCAGAAAGGTGTTTCTCCATTTCTTGACATAAAAGTAATTGCTTCTGATTCTTCAGATGCAGAAGAGTAGAATTCAATTTAACAACCATGGCAAAATATTCAGATGGCTACCTTTCAAATGTTTTACAAAGTAATTAGTGCATCCTAAATTGTTCAGAGAATGGGCCTGGCAGATAACACTGAAAAGTTCAAAGGAGCAGCAAAGAAATCTTTGGTACCTTTTAGCCCCTAACCTGAAACTTACTCTTCAGAAAGGAATAGTATTCAGTGTTGTTCTTACCTCTCCTTAACAGCAACTGTGCACAGTGGTATTTTTCAATGTTGGTGTCTTGATTTGGTCAGTCCTGATATTCCAGCAATTAATTCTGGAACTTTGATTACATCGCTTGATCCTGTTTATTACTACGGGTGATGACCAGTACTTTTCACTGGGCCCTGACCCTTCTTTATGTGTGCTGTGTTTAATAATATGTGCTTATAATCCACAAAAACACCTGTGCAATTATTTCCGTGGAGGCAGCGGATCTTCCATAGCAACTTGTCATCTGACACTTGGCCTGCAACATTGGTCCTCAGATGCACACAGGGAGAAAGGAAAATGTTGTTTGCAACAGCAGGTCCTCGGGTGAGCTGTTTGTCATCTCTCAAGAAATACAAACTGCTTGGTTGTACCATTTCCCATTACATAAGGTTGAATTTTCAACAGTATCCTGAGCACATTTAGTTGTTTGGGATTTTTTTCAGCACTAAGCTTCAAATGTCACATTAGTGTGAAAAATACATTTCTGCAGTATTTTTAAATAGAAAACGCATTTTTTTTATATTGCTATTGCCAAGCTGTACAGAATAAAAACACAAGGTAGAATGTTCTTATTGCAAACTACACAAATAGTAATTTATGCACACAAAGTACAGTTGCAGTATTTAATTTCTTTCAGACTACTGTGTCAAAGTACCTTGGAAAAGGATGTTTTTTATTTGCATATTTCCTTGATTGACTAAATGACTTGTTTTCTCATTAGCATTCCATGCCAGGATAATGCATTGAATTTGCATTTATTTGCATTAGTTAATTTGCTATCAGGATGGTTAATTTGTGCATTTTTTAATGTTCCACTCCTTTAACACATTGATGGGAGGATGCTTGCCAAGAGAGCTTCATACAGGAGCAGGGAGAAACAAAGGTACAGAGAGACCAGCAGTGCCTCTGCAAGTGGAAATGCAATGGACCCACCCCAGGGCTCCCTTGTCTTTGAAATATATGATTTGTGTAGTGTATATGAAGTGAATAGAAGTCCTTTTAAAAAGCCCTGGCATGTGCCCACAGGATTGGTATTCGCATGCACAGTGTTGCCGTACACTGGGCCAACACAGTTTGCAGTATAACATTGCGGCACCATCTGCAGTAATCACGCATGGGAAGAGCTACAGCGGCTCACCGACCTTATGGGCAAGAGCTACAGCGGCTCACCATCCCTCTTAGAGGCACGGTCACCCATAAAGCAGTCCAATCCCAGACTTGCTTGGGCAAGAGCTACAGCGGCTCACCGTCCTTCCCAGAGGCACGGTCGCCCAAGGCAGTCCAATCCTGGACTTACATGCGTAGGCTACTCACGGCTCTCCTGGGCACACCCCCGCCCAGGGATTACGCGCCGGCCGGCTTTTCCACTTCCCCCAAGTGGATTGCAGTCCGTGAGGCTCATACTGCTGGAGGCTTTCAAG